>JAXCGZ010006560.1:2500-7500 GCA_037179515.1 Halocaridina rubra
GGCAGAGATGAGGTAATGTCACACAAAGGAAAACGACAGACAGGAAAAAAACAGTCAAACTACAGAGGATCCAGAGAAAAGGAGGCTTAGGCTCTGAGATGACGATAGATCTGCTTTTTGAAGGATGAAAGGTCATGAGAATTATTAAAGACCGATGGAGGAATAGAGCTCCAGAGTCTGGAGGTAGATGGAAAGAAGCAGTCGCTTCACCGACCAATCCACGAGCTATAAATCTCCACACAGTACCTGTGAGATGAGGCCGCTTGGAGAGTGTTACGAGGCCTCGGCAGTGGGGGAGGGATGCAACTCGCCAACTCATCAGAGCAGCAATAGAAGTAGTAGTGATAGAAAAGCGAAAGGGAAGATACCTTACGACGAAGAGAGAGAGAATCCATATTAGAAGTAAGAGAAGGATCATTAATGAGTCTGACTGCCTCAGATCCTCATTAACGTATCCAGTGAGTACTAAATGTCATTTATTTCAGGATAGTTTTATGGAGACAATCATGTCTTTTCTTCCAATTAGAGCAATATATCCCTCTTACAGCAGCAGAATATCCATAACTGTAACAAATGAATAGATGTAGTAGGACTTCATCATGCTCATCCACAGCTCATACATTAAGTTAGGAATAGAAAAGGATTAATCTGTCCCCACTTTCCTATCTCTTCTAGTAACCTCCCACGACAGGCAGGATATTCAAGGATGACTTTTCATTTTCACACACTACTAAGATGATCGTTAATTTGGTGATTCCAGCCTTAAGACGAATAATTTTGCAAAGATAATGATGTTGGTTAGAGATTCAAAGTTGCAGCAACTTTGTCAACTCAGCAGCAATATGAGTATATCATAAAATATGTAAGGTAAGTGATGGATTGTTATATTTGCAAAATTATTTACATGAAAAAATATAAATGATGACCTTAAAAAGTGTACTTAAAATTTATAACATCCTACTCGTGTTCCTGATCGCCAAGAAAGTGCAGCAAACACTCTTGACCTATTTTTTACCTTTAATCCTTCAAACTAATCTTATTCTGTGCTTTCCCTTCTTGGTAAATCTGACCACTCTATGATCTCAGTCTCTTCCATTTTCGCTCCCCCTCCACCATTCCCTCCTACTCAGCACTGCCTTTGGCACTTTGAACGTACCCAACATGAAAATTTGCGTAACTTCCTCTTTGACTTCCCATGGAATGACTACTGGTTTCGGTCCCGCAACCCTGATCAGGTAGCTCTAAAAGTTGCCGAGATCATGACTGCGGGAATGGAGGCGTACATCCCCTCTTCTACAAAAACTTTCTCTCCCCCTAAGCCTTGGTTTGACCTTGCCTGCTCCATGGCTAACCAGGCCAGGAATCTGGCACACCGATCTTACCGTGCCTCCCCTTCCGATTTAACTCTCTTTGCTTTTATTGTAGCTAGGAATTGCTGTACTACTCAGATTCGAAGGTCTAAGGCTTCCTTTATAGGAAGGAAAGTTGGTGACCTTAACTCCCACTGACAAATGCTTCTGGTCCTTAGCCAAAAACCTCTCCAATAACTTCTGTAACTCAAGCTTTCCCCCTCTCATTCATTCTGGTGATTCTATAGCTTGCTCTCGCACTGACAAAGCCACTCTCTTTGGTTCTCGCTTTTCTACCAACTTTTGTATAAATGATTCCAGCACACCTGTCCCTCAATCTTTACCCCTCTCTAATCCTATGCCCTCCATTATCCTTTCTTCACACAAAGTTCTTAAGGTTCTTCGCTCGCTAAAGACGAACAAGGCATCTGGTCCCGATGGTATCCCTGCAAGGTTCCTTAAGGAGTTTGCAGATGAACTGGTACCCATGCTCTGCAGTCCGTTTTGCCTCATTCTGTCAACCAGTATCTATCCTTCATTTTGGAAGCATGCTGTACTTAAACCTGTTCCTAAGAAGGTTGACTGCTCTATTCCTTCAAACTACCGGCCTATTGCCCTAACCTCCTCTATTGCTAAAGTTTTCGAAACTTTGCTCAATGCTCACCTCTTGAAACACCTTGAATCTAACTCAGATATCTCCGATCACCAGTACGGCTTCTGCAAGGCAAGATCCACTGGTGATCTCCTGTCCTATCTTATTCATGTATAGTCATCTTCTCTGGGGAACTATGGGTAATCCTTTGTCGTCTCCCTTGATATCTCTAATGCTTTTGACAGAGTCTGGCACAAGGCTCTGTTGGCCAAACTCCCTGCCTATGGCTTTACCCCTTCTTTATGATCTCTGATTTCCAGATTTCTTAATGACCGTTTTATATCTGTAGTTGTTGATGGCGCGACATCTAGCCGTTTCTCTGTTACCAGTGGAGTTCTACAGGGCTCTGTTCTTTCACCTACACTGTTCCTTCTCGTCATCAATGATCTTCTACAATCCCCATCTTCCTCTCTTCTTCATGCCTTTGCTGATGATTCTACCCTTCACTTTTCCTCTGACTTTTCTTCACAACCTTCAACTGCTACTCGTAATCAGTCTCGTATCACTCTTTCTTCTACTCTCAACTACGATTCGCAGAGAGTATCTGAGTGGGGCACTCAAAATTTAGTTAAATTCAATGCCTCCAAGACACAGTTTCTGGCTATCTCTTTATTTTCTTCTCCCCCTGATAATCCTATTGTCTCCGAAACTAACGAAATTTACCCTCTTAATTCTATCAACATAATAGGAATCCCTATAGCCTCTAACTTGTTTTGGAGGAATCACATAATCCAAATTTATAAATCTCCTTCCAAAAAATTGAGGGTTTTGCTTCGTTTTCGTCATTACTTTTCCTCTTTACAGTTACTTAAAATCTATAAAGGTGTTATCCGTCCCTGCTTAGAAAACTGCTCACACATCTGGGGTGCTTCTTCCTATAATTATATCCTTCATAGGGTTGAATCTAATGCAGTCAGACTCATTAATGATCCTTCTCATACTTCTAATCTGGATTCTTTCTCTCTTCGCCGTAAGGTATCTTCTCTCTTTCTTTTCTATCGCTACTACTTCCATCGCTGCTCTAATGAGTTGGCGAGTTGCATCCCTCCCCCACTGCCGAGGCTGCGTAACGCTCGTCAAGCGGCCTCATCTCACATGTACTGTGTGGAGATTTGTAGCTCCTTCTGTCTTTCCTAATTTTTATAACCTTTCATCCTTCAAAAAGCAGAACTATCGTCATCTCAGGGCCTAGTCCTCCATATCTATAGGTCCTCTGTACTTTGACTGTTTTCTGTCTGTCGCTTACCCTTGTGTGACATTAGATCATCTCTGCCTTGTCCGTAACCTTTTTCTCTTCCTTCGTCATGGTATTTTGTCGTGCCCGGGCCTTTATTTGTGAGGGCAGTTTTTGCCTGTCCCGGTGTCACATTCATAACAAAAAAAAATTTGCCTTAACTTATATTTAAATGGGAATTCATTTTTAGAAACTATTTTAGCGGTTATCTGTCAAAATTTATACCTATGCACATATAATATTTTATTTTAAATTTCTCCAAAATTTTTCTGGTAAATCGAAAATCAATATAAAAACTAATGCAAGAAATCATGTATGAAAAATCCTACTTATTAGACATTAAAGGTTTCTGTTTAAGTTAGTCATAACTAATTTCTAAAACGGAATTTAGATTTTAGAAACTTCTGCAGAAATTATTAATATTTTATTTTAATTAAACAAATTGAATATTTATTTTTTTTATTTTACCAAACTTTATGGCCAGATTGAAAATGGTTCAAAATTTATACATAAAAGTTTTCATCCATAATATATGAAAGATTGTATTTTAGATTTGTCATAAATTATGATTATATGGCAATGCTTATTTGGAAAATGTTGTAGAAATTATATTCCGAAGTGTCTAGTAAAATCAATAATAGATTTTAAATTAAATTTGCGGTGACTCATAGCTATAGGCTATTTTTTTAAGAAAATGTTGCAAAAATATCATATATCTATGTTACTACTTAAAGCGTATCATATATATATATATATATATATATATATATATATATATATATATATATATATATATATATATATATATATATATATATATTACATATGCCAAAATTTACAAGCAGACCAACATTTATTTCTTGAAACACTTGCAAAATTTATATAAAAAAAAATCGTATTTTGAAATTTCGGCAAGTTATGGCTAAAACGTACATGAATCTTCCAATCTTACTCAAAAGCCATCAATTTGTCAAGTATGATGGTGGTAATTGCTAAAATTGCTAGGGGAGATTCTACTAATTTCGAGGTAGACCCGTTACCTCTCATTAATTCGAACTGTGATTATCACACAATTTAGTAGTGAAAAGTAGTTTGTAGTGTAGAAGTGCTTTTACTCGTGTGTAACGCGCTACATGATACGCGTAATCACTAAGTGCTTTTACACACGCAATGTGGGCACTTTAGCTTAATTACATTCCCTAAAAGCATATTGTATACATAGCTGGCTCCAATTGAAGACACGGTTTAAAAGCATTTTAATTCAGTCTCCGAGTAAGCATGCCAGCTAACTCGTTAGGAAGACCATTATATGGCTGTAAGACTTAGTGCCAAAACCAATTATTAATCTTCATTGGGTTAGTGAGAAACGCGACCCCATAGGTACATAAGAAAGCTTACTGTTAAAAAAGAAAAGACCGACTAAAAGCATTAAATTATATTACACTGGCTGTATAGTAAATCGCGTCATAAGTTAGTCATTTTCTTTTGGTGAATAGAATCTCAAACAAGTGCCAGTAATAAGTTTCCTCTGGGCAGATGCTGTATATTTTCATTTTTAATGATGATGCTGGTATCTTCTCCATTGCTTGTAATTTCAAGTTGCATTTACATATGCTCTACAGCTATGCTGTTTTGATAGAGCTGAAAGGATGCTGCAATCAGATGAAAAATAACACAACAGATCCAGAGACATAATGTTTTTTATTATAACCACCAATATTATTTTAGTGAATTGCAGAACGTCTGTGAGTCGTGAATAGTGAGA
>JAXCGZ010006560.1:17500-22500 GCA_037179515.1 Halocaridina rubra
ATAGTAAACTGTGTTCAGTTTGCTTATTTATGTATTTGTTTTTTTTTAATCAGTTTATATTTTCATTCATTAATTTACTTATTCTGATGCATTTTAGTCATAAATTTCATTTCTTTCTGTTTATTCAGATAAACATTAGGTTAATTTATTCAATCATTGACTTTCTTATTATTTTCATTATTTTTAATGTTTTTTTATGGTTTCATTTATTTACCTACTATTTATCTCGTCAATAATTTAGTTAAGATCACGTAAGAAAACTTAAATGACAAAAATCAACATTTCGAAAAAAGTTATTTTTTTTGAGATCAGATACTAACATCACTTTTACGGAAAAAAATAAATATAATGTCGTGTGGGCTAACTAGAAGGGATAGGTGAGCGAATGGGTGGGAAAAGCAGGAAATCCATCTATCTTTGCATTTCTTATATAGGCACAAAATAGCATCCTACTTGTAAAAATAAATAGTAAAATAATAATCAAGGAAATAACTATAAGTGATTGGGGAAAAATTGGGGGGGAGGAAGCAGGCTCTCCCCACCTCCCTCCCTTCAATTCTTTTCTTGCCTCACTATAAGTGATAAAAAAACAGGAAGATGGGCAAGTAATATTGGAGCTCAACTTTGTCAATTATTTTGTTACGATTGTGGCTATCCCTGAGTACTGCGGAATGTTTGAGTGTAAAATTTATGTATTCTTCCTCTCCCACTTATTTTTATGATGAGTGTGACACCTGGACAGATGAAGAAAATTGCACTCGTCGAACCCGTACACCAAGGAAACATTTTCAAAAAATAACAGCTTAAGGACAATGTAGAAATAAGAGAATGATAAACTATAAAGAAGAAAGATCTGACAGACTAGTCAAATTAACGAACACCTAATAATGATGAAGAAGAAAGAAATGAGAAACAGATGAAATATGTTGCAACTTGTCAGATGTGAAAAGATAATGACAGATCTGTAACGAGTATCTGAGAATATCAGGTGTATATATAGGCATTGGAAAAGAACCATAGCTGAGGGAAACAATAAAACAAAAACAAAAACAAACAAAAACAAAACATTTATTTCCATATTTGTACAATGGTTATTCTTCTTCAATATAAAAGTAACTTATAAGTAAATATGTAATTGAACTAATAGGTAAGAGGGTAATACATACAGTTAAATTAAATGTAGCTTTCATAGAAAATAGTAATGATGTAATAAAAATTTTAACAATAATGATAATAATATAGTAATAATAACACTAGATGCAGTATCGTTATTATCGGCATCATTACCATATTTGTTTTCCTTTCAATGAGAATAATTAGTTCTTAACTTAGACAGCAGAGAAGTCGATATCAGTTTACATATAGAGAGGTTAGTGTTAAGGGAAATTGTATTAAATCATTAAGTTTAGTTTAAGTGTGAGCAGCAACTATTTGTCCAAAAGAAAACTATAAACTTTGCCTTTGAAAGCTGTGAAGGAGGATGCATTTTTAAGATGCTCTGGAATATTGTTCCAGAGTGTTGGCCCTTTAATAGTGATCATCTCTGAACCTGCTTCTGTGTTTGTTCTCTGAGTAAAGAGCTCACTGCTCTGTCTCGTGTTGGTTCCAATTATATCCCTGACTGTTTTTAAATCAAATAGCCAGCTAGGATAATGATGGTTCAAAATTTTGTATGCAAAAACATAAATAGCATAAGCGACCTTGTTTTCTGCCCGCAGCCACCCAAATTTATTGAGAGCTGGTGTGATGTGGTCATATTTTCTTATTCCTCCCAGGGCAACTCGAGCTGCAAAATTAATAAGCTTCTGTATTCTGTTTATCTGAGTCATAGTGGTAGCTTCCCAAACAGTTGTGCAGTAATTAATGTATTCAAGTGGTAGTCTCAAAATTGTGTTTTATACGTGATAAATACATTAATGTTCCTGTAACCATTTTGCATACTTTATCTATGTGGGAATCAAGCAACATGTAGTTATCAAAGTTAATTCCTAAGGTTTTGACTGTTTTGCTAGGTGTGATAATATTGTCGCAAAAATTAATTGTTGTGTTTTCTGTAATTTGTGCTATATGGAACCTTGAACTTAACATCAATCTGTCCTGGACAGTCCTACTTAATGAGATATGTAAAATAGAAAATTCCAGAAAGTTTATTTGAAGGTCAGATTAGCATTCACATCGCCAACATGAAATCAGTGTCGTAGTGAACTACTAAAAGGGCTAGGGGAGAGGGAATAGAAGCAGGCAGTCCCTCTATCCTTCCGGTTTATTTTTTTCTCGTAGCACAAAACTAGTAGACATAATAATATAAATGAGTTATGTTGAAACTCAACTGTCCTATTTCTTAACCATCTTGGGGACCACGGTAGCTCAAAGGTAGAGTGCTTGAGTCTGAGAGAGAATAACGTGGGATTGATCCCATCGTTGAACGCTAGGAAGGACATGTATTTTTGATCCCCCAGCGACAACATGTCTGTGTCCAACCTCATCGAATTGGTAAGCAGTTGTGACAGATAAAATGGTGCATTCTTCTATTTTCAGCGGAATTTGATGACATTTTTAAGAAGAAAAATAAATTTGCAACTTCCTTTCAGCTTTCTATCCCTGTAGTAATTTGATCCATGACACCAACCACCCGTTGCGATACTACAGTTGAAGGGTCTAGTGGACTTAACTAAGACTGTCCGGGACAGTTCGATGTTAAGTCTTCCTTCAGTTACGTTCTCTTTCTATGCCTAGAGGAACACCGAATATTCTTGGATTTTCATTACACATGTCTTACTATCCCTTCACATCTTACAAGTCACAATACTCCCCATCTCTATTTCTATTTATGTTTTCTTCGTACCCAGGTCCGATGAAGGTTTTTATTTTTATTTTTTTGGCCCATCCTGGATTCACAATCATAAAAAGAAAAAACTTTCTTTACTGAAACTAAATGGAACCTGTTCCCACCCCTCTTGTTAATTAAAGTTGGGTCATTATTCATCAACAACTTTAGAAAGATATTGTCATCAGTGATAACAGTTGAAGAAAGACCATACCTCCGGGGTCTCCTTATGAGGTTTTTCATTCTATTATTTTTTTTTCTTTTTTTTTATTTCTTCGTCCTCTTCACATACAGGTGGAAATTCCTTTAGTCTAAATGGTATTAAACAATTGTCCTCCGTAAGGAAGAGAACAAAAGACACATACGGTGTGTGTGTGTGTGTGTGTGTGTGTGTGTGTGTGTGTGTGTGTGTGTGTGTGTGTGTGTGTGTGTGTGTGATTACCTAATTGTGATTACCTAATTGTGTTTACGGGAAAGAGCCCAAAGCTCGTATCTTCCCGTCTCCTGATCGGTTCCATTTTAGACTTAGTGATACTTATCGTACCTGTCCTTAAAACTATGGATTGAGATAGCATTAACTACCTCCTCGCTTAGCCAATTCCAATTATCAACTACTCTTACACTGAAAAAGTATTTCCTTACATCCTGCAAAGAAGTTTTCTTACGAAGCTTCAAACTATGACCTCTAGTTCTAGAGCCAGCCATATCGATATATCGATCCCTATCCACTCTATCATAACCATGAAGGAATTTAAAGACTGTCACCATATCCCCCCTTACTCTTCTAGCTTCGAGTGATGGCAAGTCTAATTCCCTCAGCCTCTCATCATAACCGAGATTACGTATTTCTGGCACCAGTTTCGTGGCATGTCTTTGAACTTTTTCAAGCTTAGCTATGTGCTTTTTCAAGTGCGGATTCCAAAAGGGGGCTGCATATTCGAGTTTTGGCCTCACATAGGTTACATAAATATTTCTGAACATTTCCTTGTCCATGTGCCTGAAGGCTACCCTTACATTTGATAAGAATGCATATGCTGCCCTTACTACGCCATTTATATGTATTTCTGGAGACAAATCTGCCAATATGTTTACTCCTAGATCTCTCTCATTTTCTGTTTCTTGAAGTTGTACTCCAGCCACCGAGTAGTCAAGCTTGGGCCTTCTTGCACTTGTACCCATTCTCATTACCTTACATTTTGAGGTATTGAATTTCATTAGCCACTTTTCTGACCACTCATGCAGATTATTTAGATCCTCCTGAAGTTCTCTACCATTGTTCTCGTTTTTTACTTTCTTCACAATCTTTGCATCATCTGCAAACATATTCATGAATGAATTTACAGACTCTGGTAGGTCATTTACATATACAAGGAACAAAAGTGGCCCTAAAACTGAACCCTGTGGAACTCCACTACTAACTCTTCTCCATTCAGACACTGAGTGTCTTACTCTAACCCTCTGTTCCCTTCCTTCTAAGTAAGTTTTTATCCATCCCAAGACATTTCCACCTATTCTAGCCATTGATTGCAGCTTCCTAATAAGTCTCCCATGTGGAACAGTGTCAAACGCTTTCTGGAAGTCTAGGAATATGCAATCTGCCCAGCCCTCTCTTTCCTGTAAGATTTGGCTTACCTCATCATAAAATTCTAATAAGTTTGTTACTGTTGATCTACCTTCTCTGAAGCCATGTTGCCTAACTGACAAAAAGTTGAAGGATTCCAAGTGAAGAGAGATATGTTTCCTTAGTAGTTTCTCCATAACTTTGCAAACTATGCTGGTCAAGGAAACTGGTCTATAGTTCAGAGCCGTATCCCTCCTTCCCTTTTTGAAGATAGGTATCACATTTGCTTGTTTCCAGCATCTTGGAATCTCCCCCGACTCCAGTGACTCCTTAAATATGATACTTAGTGCCACTGATATTGTGTTTGCGCATTTTTTAAGCACGTGAGGGGATATGTCATCAGGACCTGTAGCTTTATGTGTGTGTGTGTGTGTGTGTGTGTGGTGTGTGTGTGTGTGTGTGGTGTGTGTGTGTGTGTGTGTGTGTGTGTGTGTGTGTGTGTGTGTGTGTGTGTGTGTGTGAGTGAAATTATTTTTAGTTCGTACACCAATATTCATATAATTCCTTTTCTCAACCAAATAACCTTTCCTTAACACGAAAAATACATCCGGG
>JAXCGZ010006560.1:27500-35509 GCA_037179515.1 Halocaridina rubra
CCACAGTCATGTTTATTTTTCCCGCCATTCATGGGTTCACCCCATTTTTTAATACTTTGACCAGTGTCTCTTTATCCTCCCAACCATCAAAACCAGAATGCGACTCCATACTGTGGGAGGAATTTGCATAAACGAATAATATAAAATAATACTAAATGATATACAGTTCTTAAAATACAATGGTTATAATTATAGAATCTCAAGTGATACAAAATTAAAACGATATATTTAAGAACATATATATATATATATATATATATATATATATATATATATATATATATATATATATATATATATATATATATATATATATATATATATATATATATATATATATATATATATATATATATATATATATATATATATATATATATATATATATATATATATATATATATATATATATATATATATATATATATATATATATATATATATATATATATATATATATATATATGTATATATATATATATATATATATATATATATATATATATATATATATATATATATATATATATATATATTTACCTACTTATTATTCTAACCTGAAAATTGTTATTCTATATCTGCTTCAAATTGTCTGCAGTAGTTCCGTTGGAAAGTGAAATGTAACTTAAATGATAGCACTCAACAAGGGCTATTGAAAATATTGTCACAATGATTACTCTTCAAGTACTCTTCAATTATTACACTATATTTTATTATTAATTACTTGCTATGATATTTTAAATTAATTGCAAATTCTATTAGTATGTTATTTATACATTACCAAATAGATTGTAATGTTTATCAACTGCAATATGACTGGGAGTGCCCATGTGCACATGTCCCCATGTACAGTTATCTGAATAAATAAAAAAAAAATTTACTGGTATCAATGACATTTATGGAATTAAAAACAAAACAAGATAATTGATTTATGAATGAATACTTAGTCGTGAAGTAAACAGAATTAAGACAATATCCTGTGTATTTAAAGCATAAAATATTAAAAACTAGCATTTATATTCACTAAATGTAGAAATATTTTTTCTCAAAACATCTGTAATTTCCAATATTTTCATAGGCTGATGGCAATATATGTTAGACTTTTAAGTTGGATTTAGCCAGATAAATGCTATCTATCTTCTAGTATAATAAACTTTGTCACGAATTTCCCTTTTTACTAGTTATGTAATTATATTTATTTCTATCCTATAATATTATATAACTATTGACCTGTTTGTTGCCCTTAATCAGTCTGTATGAATGCATTTACATAACTTTTTGTATACTTCATTATATTCTTACTGATATTATTTACTTTAGTCTTTGAGTACATTTTCCTCTATAAAAAATTTCAAACCTAAAATTGCTAAGCTTGATCTCGACCATTGCAACTCTATTTATTATCTCTAATTTTCATTAAAGATAAATTAAGACTGTAAGGCAATTCTTTAAAGATATATTTAGGTTATTTTCACTTCTAATGATAAGTTGGGGGCAATAAAGGTCACTCTGCTTATCTCTTTCATGGGATGCGGGTCCTGACTGGGGTCATCGGAATGTATGAAAAGACCTTTTCAGAATCGGGGAGATACGCTGTAAAGTTCTTAGATATTTTCTTTTTCTTTTTCTGCTTTTATCTGACTTTCATCTTTGGACTGCTTTTCCTCGGTGGGCCAAAGACATGTTTCAAAAACATATTTTTAACAACTTATGCAAAGTATTAAAAGTTATTTATACTATAGGTCTTAGGAAGGCCATCCAACCTTGATCCTCCAGCTCCAACACTTCTGTGTCCACCCCCAATCGAACGGTGACTAAGTTTGAAAAAATGGCGCACACTACGTTATGCGAAAACCGCACTTTTCATTTACTTATTCAATGTATTTATGTTGTTATTTTTTTAGTTTCAAGCATTTAGAAAATATAACGATAGAATAATATATATAACATCATTCGAACCGAATGATGTTAAGAAGGGTATTCAGTCTTATTACCCCAACTTCAACCTCTCTGTGTCCAATCCATTCACTGGGACTAATTGTGACGCATGAAAAGGTGCACCTTGAAAGAATTATTATAGGTTTGCAGAGATTTTTCAACATTGACTCTTATTACAGTTGTTAGGAGTGAAAGATTGCTATCATTTTTGCACTGCAAAGTCAGTCACTCGACTCCATGGCATGGGTGCGAGGGGGAGGAGCAAGTCATCAGTTTGACAAACGTGACCCCTCTCGTCTTTCTCCTTTCCCTTAATACTGAAAAATGGGTTGAGTTTTGGAGTTGGTGGAGGAGGTTGGACGGTGAGGGGTAGTGGTGAGGGTTTGAGGGTTGTCTCGGGGACGTCCTCAGGATCCAAATGACCATTAAGTCAACGCGGGTGGTCCGCTCATAAACTATCATTATCTTTACGAGCGTCGACCAAAGCCTAGAAATGGGGAACCTCTTTCCCTAAAGCCCCCTTTTTTTTCTTTTCCTTACTTTCCTCTCTCTCCCACCCACCTTTTCCTCTTTCCCTCTCTGTCTCCCACTTTTTCTTCTCCCTCTCTCAACCACCCCATCCCCCTCATCCAGTACATAGAAAAGATCTTTATTCCTACTTTATCATACGGTCAAGCTATAAAATATCCAATAGACATAAATCAAGTATATCTTTATATCGCTTTTGTTGGCTTCGACGTTTATCCTCGTTTATCAGGTGGGTGGGTAGGTGGTATCTGCCATTATAAATGGCTGAGTTTTTATGGTGGTTAATTATGTAGTATGTTCAAATATTTACTGTAAATAGTATGCCAACATTTACACATGTACTAAGCGAAGTCTAATCATGTGGAGTATTCGAAGACTTGCCAAATCAAGATATATTAAATAGATTAAATTGAATCTATTCAATTTTTTTTTATTTTCACTTTATATTGGTTATTCAGTGCAAATTCTATTTATATTTGTATACATGTGGGTGTGCGTATGTTTGTGCATAATGGAGTTTTAAATGTATTTTGGAAATTATGCAGTAATAATATGGTAGGAAAATGAAAAAAGGGATACTTGTTTGTATTGCTTGCTTGTTTCCATTTATGAGTTTGTTTCTAGGAATGAGTATTTTAAGTCGGGCAGACTCTGTACCAGACTCAAGAAAGACTCAGCACCTGATTCCCTCCCACAAGAATATAGGTTCGATTCCCAATGGTGATTTGAATAGGATTTCTTGTTTAGAGACTTTTAGGAGTAAAATATGTCATGATAATGATGTTTCTTGTCTGATTAACTCTGTCAGCTACGCACTACTCAATGCGTAAGTCTTTAGATGTATGGGGAACTTGACGAAACAGTATCTCCACTTCGATAGTGACAACAATGATCATAACAAAGGAGCATATATATATAATTCAATTATATCAAATATGTAAATATCGAACTAAGTATGTAAATAAAACACATAAAAAATCAGTAGAAATAAAAATAAATTCGCGTTAGCAAAATAGTTGCAATAACTAAAAATAAAACATTAGAATTAGAAATAACTATGTAAATAAAATACGAATCAATAATTGAAAATATGAGGAAAGGAACACATACAAAACATATGAAACGAAACATGTATGTATAGAAATAAGCTATGTAAACAAAAGAATAATGAATAAATAAGTTGATAAATACGTATTGAATGTCGAAAAATAAATGTAAAATAAGATAATGATGATGAACATTGGCAAGAAAAATGGGCGGGCATGGTGTGCATGCAGTGTTTAACGACCCACGTGAGTCACTAAGCTCGTTCCATAGATACCAATCTCAGCGACGGTTTGTTTTGGTCATTCGCTTAACTACAAATGTAATCAATAATGCGCTCAACTCCACTCTTTTCAAAGGGTTTCGTTCAGTAGGTAGCGCTCAATGAAAATACTTGAATAAACAACGTTCGCCTCTGTTCATTTAATTGTTTAATCTGCAATATGAATTAGGTTGGGATATTAATAGCAAATACAGTGAGGCTAACAATGTAATTTTCATTTATGCATGTACTTGTTTATATGTTTATTTTGTCAAATTCATATATATATATATATATATATATATATATATATATATATATATATATATATATATATATATATATATATATATATATATATATATATATATATATATATATATATATATATATATATATATATATATATATATATATATATATATATATATATATATATATATATATATATATATATATATATATATATATATATATACACATATATATATATATATATATATATATATATATATATATATATATATATATATATATATATATATATATATATATATATATATATATATATATATATATATATATATATATATATATATTTATATATATATATATACATATATATATATATATATATATATATATATATATATATATATATATATATGTATGTATATATATATATATATATATATATATATATATATATATATATATATATATATATATATATATATATATATATATATATATATATATCCATATATATATATATATATATATATATATATATATATATATATATATATATATATATATATATATATATATGGGGAATCCTTTGTTGTCTCCCTTGATATCTCTAAGGCTTTTGACAGAGTCTGGCACAAGGCTCTGTTGGCCAAACTCCCTGCCTATGGCTTTACCCCTGCTTTCTGTTCTCTGATTTCCAGTTTTCTTACTGACCGTTCTATATCTGTAGTTGTTGATGGCGCGACATCTAGCCCTTTCTCTGTTACCATTGGTGTTCCACAGGGCTTTGTTCTTTCACCTACTTTCTTCCTTCTCTTCATCAATGATCTTCTACAATCCCCATCTTCCTCTCTTCTTCATGCCTTTGCTGATGATTCTACCCTTCACTTTTCCTCTGCCTTTTCTTCACAACCTTCATCTGCTACTCGTAATCAATCTCGTATCACTCTTTCTTCTACTTTTAACTCCGATTTGCAGAGAGTATCTGAATGGGGCACCCAAAATTTAGTTAAATTCAATGCCTCCATGACACAGTTTCTGGTTATCTCTTTATCTTCTTCTCCTCCTGATAACCCTATTGTCTTCGAAACTCATTAAATTTACCCTCTTAAGTCTCTCAATATATTAAGAATCCATATAGCCTCTAACTTGTCTTGGAGGAATCACATAATCCAAATTTCTAAATCTTCATCCAAAAAATTGGGGGTTTTGTTTCGTTTTCGTCATTACTTTTCCTCATTGCAGTTAGTTAAAATTTACAAAGGTCTTATCCGCCCCTGCTTAGAATACTGCTCACACATCTAGGGTGCTTCTTCCTTTACTAATCTTCTTGATAGGGTTGAATCTAAGACAGTCAGACTCAATAATGATCCTTCTCTTACTTCTAAACTGGATTCTCTCTCTCTTCGCCGTAAGGTATCTTCCCTTTCGCTTTTCTATCGCTACTGCTTCCATCGCTGCTCTGATGAGTTGGCGAGTTGCATCCCTCCTCCACTGCCGAGGCTGCGTAACACTCGCCAAGCAGCCTCATCTCACAGGTACTGTGTGGAGATTTGTAGCTCGCGGATTGGTCGGTGCAGCGACTGCTTCTTCCCATCTACCTGCAGACTCTGGAACTCTCTTCCTCCTTCTGTCTTTCCTAATTCTTATGACCTTTCATCCTTCAAAAAGCAGATCTATCGTCATCTCAGAGCCTAGTCCTCCATATCTCTGGGTCCTCAGTACTTTGACTGTTTTTTTCTGTCTGTCGTTTTCCTTTGTGTGACATTACCTCATCTCTGCCTTGCCCTTAACCTTTTTCTTTTCCTTCGTCTTGGTATTTTCTCGCGCCCGGGGCTTTATTGATGAGGGCAGTTTCTGCCTGTCCCGGTGTCACACTCTAAAAAAAATATATATATATATATATATATATATATATATATATATATATATATATATATATATATATATATATATATATATATATATATATATATATATATATATATATATATATATATATATATATATATATATATATATATATATATATATATATATATATATATATATATATATATATATATATATATATATATATATATATATATATATATATATATATATATATATATATATATATATATATATATATATATATATATATATATATATATATATATATATATATATATATATATATATATATATATATATATATATATATATATATATATATATATATATATATGTATATATATATATATATATATATATATATATATATATATATATATATATATATATATATATATATATATATATATATATATGTATATATATATATATATAGATATATATATATATATATATTATATATATATATATATAATGTTTTTTTTTCGTAAAAAAAGCATTCGATATGCAGCACTGAAGCTCAACCTCTTCCCTATATCATTTAGCCGCCTCATAAGATAATCAGCGAAATAACATTGAAAGTATGCATTCTCTCCTGTTTCAGGGATTAATAATAATAATAATAGTATAATAATAATAATAATAATAATAATAATAATAATAATAATAATAATAATAATAATAATAATAATAATAATAATAAAAATAATAATAATAATAATAATAATAATAATAATAATAATAATAATAATAATAAAAATAATAATAATAATAATAATAATAATAATAATGATAATAATAATAACATTATTAATTATATTATTAATAATAATAATAATAATAATAATGATAACAATAATAATGATTATAATAATAATAATAATAATAATAATAATAATAATAATAATAATAATAATAATGATAATAATAATAACAATAATAATAACAGTAAAAGTAATAATAATAATAATAATAATAATAATAATAATAATAATAATAATAATAATAATAATAATAATAATAATAATAATAATAATAATAATAATAATAATAATAATAATAATAAAAATAATAATTATAATAAAAATGTCAATATATAGCAAGGCATACTACACTCGCATTGTCTGCATTCTTTCTGCATACTTCTTTGCAGAAGTATTGCAAACAATTTTTCTTGGTATAGTATGCACATTCTTTCTGTACTCAACACACCTGAATGTTAATATTTTATATGATCCCTTGAGTTTAATATAGCTTATATCCAATATTTGAATATAAAAATGCGCACATCTAAGTTCTATACATAATGCTTGAAGTCCTTTTACACAGTGGCCGTAACAGGAAAGCAATGGGGCTGGGGGATGTGGCAACCCTCCCTCCCCAAAGGAGCTAAGAGGAGGCGATCGAGTTCTGTCTGGCTCAAGTTGAAAATACGTTTTTTTAGTTCGGCCGTCCCTCCCCCCTTTCAAGCGAGATAGCAGCTATTGCAAAAATAAATTAACTATTTTGTTGGAGAGAGAGAGCGATAGAAAGATAGATAGAAATAGAGTGTGTGTGTGTGAGAGAGAGAGAGAGAGAGAGAGAGAGAGAGAGAGAGAGAGAGAGAGAGAGAGAGAGAGAGAGAGAGAGAGAGAGAGAGAGAGAGAGAGAGAGAGAGAGAGAGAGAGAGAGAGAGAGAGAGAGAGAGAGAGAGAGAGAGAGAGAGAGAGAGAGATTGATGGGTAGATAGCTAGCTAGCTAGCTAGATAGATAGATAGATAGATAGATAGATAGATAGATAGATAGATAGATAGAGAGATAGATAGATAGATAGATAGATAGATAGATAGATAGAGAGAGAGAGAGAGAGAGAGAGAGAGAGAGAGAGAGAGAGAGAGAGAGAGAGAGAGAGAGAGAGAAAAGCAATCAAATAAACATTTACTTCCATTTTCCAATGGCTATTCTTTTACAAAGCTAAGAGTACACATATAAGTAAATATTATAATTGAACAGCTTAGTAAGAAGGTGATATATACAATTACAGCGAACAGAAATATAGCTTTCCTAAAAATTAAAATTACCTTGAATAAACAGATGTCTATATATATAA
>JAXCGZ010006561.1:0-5000 GCA_037179515.1 Halocaridina rubra
AAAGCACTGTTGACACTAAAATGATGTCTGTATCTTACTATGAATCTCGCCACGGTGAGGAATCAAACTGCGCTGTAGAACCCTCAGAAATCAACAAAAACTGTAGAGCTTACTCAGTCGTCGTCCGCTTCCGAAATTTGGCGGGACACCGAGAGAGAGAGAGAGAGAGAGAGAGAGAGAGAGAGAGAGAGAGAGAGAGAGAGAGAGAGAGAGAGAGAGAGAGAGAGAGAGAGAGAGAGAGAGAGAGAGAGAGAGTATGAAGAATAGGGTTATTGTTGATCTTGCCATATGGCCAGTACATTTCATGTTAATCACAATTCAGTGAGCGAGGAGGGAGCAAGGCAACCGAGTATGAATATTCTGAACATTCTACTTTGTTTGTGTAGTTAGGAAATGTGAAATCGTGGACGAAAAAAGGGTGAGAGAGACTGTCTTTCCCATCATTATTATAAAACTTTCAAAAGTAGGATTTTCATGCATTATATATTAATATGCTTAATAAATTAGAGGCTAGATGAAACAATTGCTAATCAATATGAATTCTTTTATGCAGTCAAATATATATACATGCATACAAAGAATCACCTATGCATGTGTACTTGCCAACATACGCAGATAAACGAATACATGAATGCATTCACACATACAAAAATACACAAATAGAGAAATGCATGCATACAAGCACACTTAAACAGATACGCAGATATCTACATACACAAATATATACATACATACATACATACATATATACATACTTACATACATGCATACATACATACATACATACATACAAACATACATACATACATACATACATACATACATACATACATACATACATACATACATACATACATACATACATACATACATACATACATACATACATACATACATACATACATACATACATACATACATACATACATGCATACATACATACATACATACATACATACATACATACATACATACATACATACATACATACATACATACATACATACATACATACATACATACATACATACATACATACATACATACATACATACATACATACATACATACATACATACATACATACATACATACATACATACATACATACATACATACATACATACATACATACATACATACATACATACATACATACATACATACATACATACATACATACATACATACATACATACATACATACATACATACATACATACATACATACATACATACATACATACATACATACATACATACATACATACATACATACATACATACATACATACATACATACATACATACATACATACATACATACATACATACATACATACATACATACATACATACATACATACATACATACATACATACATACATACATACATACATGCATACATGCGTATCTACATACATTTATACGTACATACATACATTCATACGTACATTCATACCTGCATGCAGGCATACATATATACATTCGTACATATATGCATACATGCATACATGCTTGCATTCATACTCACGTGCATACATGCATTCATGTATAAAAGGTAATGGGCCTGTATTAAAGAACATCATCTTTTCAACCACACAGGTATACAAAGAGCTGATGGAGTTATATTTCCATAAAGCTACAGGTACTGATGATATATCTCCTTATGTACTTAATAAATGCGCTAATTCAATATCACCGGCAATTAGTATCATATTTAAAAAGTCGCTGCAGTCAGGGGAGAGTCTAAGATGCTGGAAACAAGCGAATGTGATTCTTATCAAAAATAATGGAAGGGGGGATACGGCTCTAAACAATAGACCTGTTTCCTTGACCGGCATAGTTTGCAAAGTTATGGAGAAACTACTAAGGAAACATATCTCTCTTCACTTGGAATCCTTCAACTTTCTGTCAGTGAGACAACATTGCTTCAGTGAAGGTAGATCAACAGTAACAAACTTTTCAAAAATTTTGATGAGGTTAGCCGAATCTTACAAGAAAGAGTGGGCTTGGCAGATTGCATATTCCTAGACTTCCAGAAAGCATTTGACACTCACGGGAGATTTATTAACAATCTGCAAACAAATGCAAGTATAGGTGGAAATGTATTTGAATGGATAAAAACTTACTTAGAAGGAAGGGAACAGAGGGTTAGAGTAAGACACTCAGTGTCAGAATTGTGAAGAGTTAGTAGTGGAGTTCAACAGAGTTCAGCTTTAGGGCCACTTTTGTTCCTTATATATGTAAATGACCTACCAGAGTCTGAAATTCATTCATGAATATGTTTGCAGATGATGCAAAGATTGTAAAAAAGTAAGAAACGAGGACAATGGTAGAGAAGTTCAGGAAGATCTAAAAAGTCTGCAGGAGAGGTCAGAAAAGTGGCTAATAAAAGTCAATACTTCAATATGTAAAGAAATGAGAATGGGTACAAGTGCAAGAAGGACCAAGCCTGGCTACTCGGTGGCAGGAGTAAAACTTCAAGAGGCAGAGAATGAGAGAGATCTAGAAGTAAAGATATTGGCAGATATGTCTACAGAAATGCATATAAATGGCATAGTAAGGGCAGGCAATGCTTACTTAGCAAATGTAAGGAAATGTTCAGAAATATTTATGTAACCTGTGTGTGTGTGTGTGTGTGTGTGTGTGTGTGTGTGTGTGTGTGTGTGTGTGTGTGTGTGTATGTGTGTGTGTATTTATGAGAACATAAACAATTCAAGTTTCTTGGAAGAAGAAAAGATAGTAAATAACATATCATTAAGTTAATGGTTCACTCTTAGAGTGCTTGAGATAGAAAAAAAAATAATGCATGAATTTTTCATTCTTGCTTATCCATGTCACTCGGTGACCTGTGAGCTGATATTTCAGAGGATTTGCTGTTATGCCGGACTTGGAGGAAAACAGGAAAAGAAATAGTGTGTGAATATAATACTTTATTTCCATTTTTCAATATAATGGGTATTCGTCAGCCAGGGTAAGCCCCAACCCCCCACTGTGGTGTCCACCCACAGCAGTTCCTGCCAGTAAACAGCTTAAACTCTCGGTCTTGGACGGGAACCGATCTTTCGACCTTATGAATGCGAAGCCAGCGCGTTACCACTGTACTAGCCAGCAGGCTAGGATATGGAATAACTGAAGAGGTAAAAAAGAATTCGAGAGTTGGGGAGAAAGATGGAGACATTGCATCACAAAGCGAAGGCAGGTAAAGGGGGAGGGTGATAAAAAATATTCGTCAGTAGAAAATATTGTATATTTGTCCACATGGATACATGTATATTAGTTCATGCAACATTGAAACTTTCGTCCTTTGTAGTAGCTAATAGTTTGGAATCTTTTGAAATAAAAAAAAATCCTGAGGGAGCTTCAGCATAACTTATTTTTAATAATTTCAAGGAAGTGCGAAATTAATTTAAAATATGTTTTTTAAGACTAATCATTGCAGGATTCAATATTTTAATTATTGCTTTCAAAACAAATGTAATTATTCAAAAAGCATAAATATGACATGTTTCCACTCCCCTAACTGAGATGAACAAAGTTTTCCAATTACATGTTTTTTGTTTTCCAAAATTTCTTGAAATCAATAAATTAATAAGATTTAAAAAAAACTATCGCTGGTTATAGCCATTATAAATCATCTCGAATTATCCAAAAAATTTAATTTCAATATGTAATTTCAGGAGGAAAGTAAACAAAAAAAAGAAAAAATTGACGTAGACGGTGAAATCATTTTTCTCTCTTTTTATGTGCCTTTGTTGACTCTCCAAAGAAAGTAGTTTTGACTGCTGCTGAATCGGCATTATGAGAACGTTGAGCAAGCAAAGAAACTGACGCGATAAACTATTCCTTGCTTAAGATCTTTGAGATTTAATCATGTAATTACACTTTACTATTGACATTTTTCATGCTTTTTTTTCAGTATATTAGTAATTTAGAGGAATTATCTGTCAATGTTAGGAGCATACGAGGTTATCAAAACTCATGAATATTATGAAAAAATACAACAAATCACATAGATATGTAGCTGATCATGTGATTACGAATTTTTCATCTTTTGGGAAAATTTTCAGTGTTGAATATATACTAAGATATAATGGATATATTCTTCTGCTTTCATTTAATAAAATACAAATAATCCGCATTAGAATAGGATGGAAAAAAAAAAACTTTTACGTGCTCATCACTTCCAAGCTATGGTAATAGTTTTTATAATGCTGTAATGAAAGAATATGAGAAGTGTGATTTTTCTTAAAAAAATTCGAACTTATTAAACTTTCTGCCATTCCCCGTTATAGTTTAACTGACGGTGGCTTCAACAACTTTCATTTAATACAATAACTTAGAACAGGGGTCGGCAACCATTTGCTAATTATGAGCCGACTTGGGGTTTTAAATCATTTATTGTGCCAACAGCATACGTATTTTTATACAAGTCAAGGTCAATATACTTATTATACAATATATTTTACATAGTAATATATACAATAATATGTAAACCTCAGTTGCTACAAAGTAGAAAGAATCAAGGAAGTGACAACTTGTGACCCAACGAACACTTTGTTAAATTTTGAGAACTGACTCATGATGCGGCTGAGTGCCATTGGAAATTGCTTGGCGTGCCAAGTGTAGCACGTGTGACGTAGGTTTCAGACCCCTGCCTTAGAATATGATGGCTGTATTGTCAGTGGTTTATTTTGAGTTCTTCTCGGGGATAATGCATTAAAATTTCTAAATTGTTCGCATTCATCCATAATAATAGCAAGAGTTTGCCAAAGTTCAGATTTTATTTAGATCCCCCAACATGCATTAAAATATCCACTTAATCCCACAGCGTATTATCTTCCTAAGAAATTTGCATGGACAAAGAATTATAGTAAGATCTTTTAGGCCACGTTTTACAGAGCATATTCATTCAGATGTCAAACTTTTAAGAGACTGGAAGAGAAATGAATTTTTGCCTAAAACCCAAACTACACTCTTTCTGAAGTTTATTTTT
>JAXCGZ010006561.1:15000-20000 GCA_037179515.1 Halocaridina rubra
ATGTACTATCGTTTGAAGTTCGAATCTGAAAAGATAAGTTATCATAAGGACATATAAAAATAGAGTGCAAATTCCAATGGAGTTACTTAACACCAAATCCTCATCAGTGCTTCCATAACATGTTATCTTGAGCGATGTTCTCATAATTGTTGATAGAATAGGAAAATCATTAAAAGTATTATTAAAAATAAAAACGAGATTAAAATTAGTTTATGCTTTTCTATATACTTCATTATTTCTATTAATGGAATTGTTACTGATATTATTTGACAATATAATCCCCAATTTTTTGGATGAAGATTTGCAAATTTGGATTTTGTGATTCCTCCAAGACAAGTTAAGGGCTATATGGATTCTTAATATATTGATAGAATTATAAGGGTAAATTTCGTTAGTTTCAAAGACACTAGTGTTTTCAGGAATAAAAAAGCTAAAGAGAGAGCCAGAAACTGTGTCTTGGAGGCATTGAATTTAATGAAAGTTTGAGTGCCCTACTCAGATGCCCTCTGCAAATCGTAGTTGAAAGTAGAAGAAAGAGTGATGCGACACTAATTACGAGTTGCAGATGAAGGTTGTGAAGAAAAAGCAGTGGAAATGAGAAGGGTAGAATCATCAGCAAAGGCTCGAAGAAGAGAGGAAAATTTGGATTGTAGAAGATCATTGATGAAGAGAGGGTACAGAGTAGATGAAAGAACAGAGCCCTTTGGAACATCACTGGTAACAGAGAAAGGGCTAGAAGGGGTAGGGAGCTTGGCCAACAGAGCCTTGTGCTAGACTCTGTCAAAATCCTTAGAGATATTAAGGGCGACGACAAAGGATTCCCCATAGTTCCTCAGAGAAGATAACCATGCATGAGTAAGATAGGACAGGAGGTCACCAGTGGATATTGCCCTGCAGAAGCCATACTGGGGATCGGAGATAAGCGAGTTAGATTCAAGGCATTTCGAGATGTGAGCATTGAGCAAAATTTCGAAAACTTTAGCAGTAGAAGAGGTTAGGCCAATAGGGCGGTAGTTTGAAGGAATAGAACGGTTACCCTTCTTTGGATCAGGTTGAACTAGAGCATACTTCCAAGATGAAAGATAGATACTGGTTGACAGAAAAAGGCGAAAGAGATCTCAAAGCACAAGATCCAATACATCTGCAAGCTCCTTAAGGAACCTTGCAGTGATAACATAGGGACCAGATGACTTGTTTGTCTTTAGCAAGCAAAGAACCTTATAAACTTTGCATGAAGAAAGGATAAGGGAGGGCATAGGGTTAGAGAGGGGTAAAGACTGAGGGACAGCTGCGCATGAATCGTTTATAGAAGAGTTGGAAGAAATATGAGAACCAAAGAGAGTGGCTTTGTCAGTGAGAGAGCAAGCTATAGAACCATGAGAACGAATGAGAAGGGAAAAGTTTGAGCTACAGAAGTTTTTGGAGAAGTTTTTGGCTAAGGACCAGAAGCATTTGTCAGTGGGAGAGGAGTTAAGGTCATCAACTCTCCTTCTTATAAGGATGCTTTAGACCTTTGAATGTGAACAGTACAGCGATTCATAGCTATAATAAAAGCCGAGCGAGTGAGATTGGAAGGAGAGGCTTGGTAAGATCAGTGTGCCCGATTCCTGGCCTGGGTAGCCATGGATCAGGCCCGTTTAATCCAAGGTTTGGGGGGAAAAAAGTTTTTGAAGGGGAGGGGATGTATGCCTCCATTCCCGAGGTCATAATATCAAGAACTTTTAGGGCTACCCGATCATGGTTGCAGAACCGAAAGCATTATTCATCCCATAAGAAATCACAGAGGAAGATACGAAAATTCTCATGTTGGATACACTCAAAGTGCCAAAGGCACATAAATACATAAGTAGATAGTTAACCTTCATTGATATCGGTTGATTATGAGAATATTTAGGAATATCAACTGCTGAAGTCTTATGAGAAGGCTGCAGAGTTAGCTAATGCTATAGCATCTCGCCGAAAGTAAAGTGAATGAAATATATCTAACTACATATTTTATTCACAATCATAAGTACACAGCACTCGTAGACAAATAATTAAAAAAAGAATGAATGCATCTCTAAAAGGTGGAGTGTCATTTGCGACAAGATAAAGCTTTTTCAGAAGTTTTCAAACACCTATTGAGTTTTTTCAAGGTTATATATGATTATTTTTTTTTACTTACATGAGCAAAGTATAAAATTCATAGCAGTGGATGTACAGTGTTTTATGCATGCTACAGAAGTCGGCACACCAAGCAAAAACCAACACAACGAATGGCTGGCTGAGCGCGCCATACCATATTTTACCTTCATAATGTCAGGTGTTGGCAAATAAATGTCAGTGACTCGGCTTCAGTTTTGATTTGCCTGCATGTGTGTCCGTTAATAGATGTGTGCCATTTGCTCTGATTATTCGCTTCCTTTATTAATACCCGCAGTCGGCATTTTATGTGTTTTTCAGATTACATAAAGTTATTCATCTTCCTGCCCATCACGTCTCAAAAAGCAAAAATAAGAAAAAATAGTCTTCATTAGATATTAAATTTTTTTTTCAATTTTTGATACTGTACTTTTAATAATAATAGACTACAATGTGCACCGGCACAGTGTTACTCATGAGATCAATAAATACGCAAAATTAGAAGGTGAGGGTCTAAGCATTGCAATAATGAAATTGAAATAAAGGATAAAAGGGAAATACAATAATTCCATTCAGTGAAAGTCTTACAATAAGAAAATCCTAAGGCTAAGTCACCATACTTAGTAGCATTTTTGATTAAAACTAGGCAAATCATTTTGCAATACAAAACTTATAAAGGAAAACACCATTGAAGTCGTAAAATGCTTAAATCCATTTAATATTAACAAATATAACTATCAACTACCCTAAGCTCTACTATTGTTAAAGTATTTGGAACTCTCCTCAATTTTTACTCCTTGAAATATCTTCAATCTAAGGGTGCATCCACATGTGCCATCAAACATGTGCTGGCAACACGGTTTACAGCATGTTAGCTTACACGATGGCAACACCGTGTGGACAGGTGTGCACTAACAAGTTAATGATTATGATGACAGCATGTTAGTAGCAGAGAATAGGTGAACAGCAAGTCCACACGTGGCAGGTTGGTGGCTAGCATACAGTCAGCTACTAAGGACGCCATAGTGACAGCTGCAGTGGCGCCAATATTGTGTGATAGAGGAAAGAATAATAGTGTAGTAGGACATTCTGGATACGTTTAACGCTACGGCAGAGAATGTGTACAGAAGGAGAGAGTATTATGAACACTATGAGACTGGATGACATTGGTCTGTGTACGGGAAATATGTTAGCTACCACGTAGCCTCGTTCACACCACTGCTGCCAACACGCTGCAGCTTAATTTGCTACTTTTTCTTCATTTCATTGTTTCCTTGAAGCCCAGGCCCAATATGGAGAATACTTGCCTATCCCAGTGTCTCATTCATAAAACATTTCCTTACAAAAGAACATATACAGATAGGTAGCATGACTTAGTTCACAATGTAACTGAGCAGTTCAAAAACTGATTAAAAATTAAACTATATTATGCAATAGATTTCAATGAATCGACTGATTCTACTGGTTCAACACACCTATTGAATTTTGTTTGTGCTGTAGCAAAAGATTTTCAAGTATTTCCATAATAACCCTTCATGGAAGGATGAGGGGAATTAATTTTCTCAGCAATTTTAAAATTTAATGATATGATGGACTAAATTTTTCTAATTTAGGGAATGTGTGCAGAGGTGGTGTTATATCTCTGACTGGGTAGAACCAAGGCATAATTGCACATCTACAAAGAAACTTTTGATGGAAATTTGCATCCGCATAATCTATGTCAGATTTGTCTTTATAAAATGAGTGTTGCAAAAGTGTATCGGTATTGTGAACTATATTAGATCAAATGGTACAAGGCACCGCCATTGTCGAAATATGTTAAGATTAATGATGTAATACTCAGTTGAGATCAGCCCACTTACTCGAAAGGGCGCTGATAATCGCAAGGACTGGTATCATTCACAATTTTGCCTTTGTAAGGCAAATCATTGTTTTTCTTTTTTAAGGAAACTATATCAATATTATGATTATACCAAAACGTTGTGCTTCTATGTGATACAATGACAAGACAAACTGAGATATATATTTCGTTGCAAGGCAAAATTATATATATATATATATATATATATATATATATATATATATATATATATATATATATATATATATATATATATATATATATATATATATATATATATATATATATAAATATATATATATATATATATATATATATATATATATATATATATATATATATATATATATATATATATATATATATATATATATATATATATATATATATATATATATATATATATATATATATATATATATATATATATATATATATATATATATATATATATATATATATATATAAATATATATATATATATATATATATATATATATATATATATATATATATATATATATATATATATATATATATATATATATATATATATATATATATATATATATATATATATATATATATATATATATATATATATATATATATATATATATATATATATATATATATATATATATATATATATATATATATATATATATATATATATATATATATATATATATATATATATATATATATATATATATATATATATATATATATATATATATATATATATATATATATATATATATATATATATATATATATATATATATATATATATATATATATATATATATATATATATATATATATATATATATATATATATATATATATATATATATATATATATATATATATATATATATATATATATATATATATATATATATATATATATATATATATATATATATATATATATATATATATATATATATATATATATATATATATATATATATATATATATATATATATATATATATATATATATATATAT
>JAXCGZ010006561.1:30000-32500 GCA_037179515.1 Halocaridina rubra
GTTATATGTATATATCTATATGTCCATATTTATTAATATTCTTTTAATTATAAAAATTTGTTGGGGGTTATCTTCTTTCAGATCCTTTATCATTTTAAGGATTAAGATTTTCCTTTGTTAATTGTTTAATGATTTTGGCGGCTTCTTTGTTGAGGATAATTCGCTTGGATTAGACCTGCCCTATTATCATAATTTTTCATCCCTCAGGTCTCATGAGTCCTTTTGTTTACGTCTCCTCTATCATTGTTATTTTTTCTCAGTTGTGCTTGAGAAGGGATCCAGTTAGGATCCGAAATATAGCATTGTTTTATAAGTTTTGTTTCACTGATGGGCTTCCTTACGATATATATATATATATATATATATATATATATATATATATATATATATATATATATATATATATATATATATATATATATATATATATATATATATATATATATATATATATATATATATATATATATATATATATATATATATATATATATATATATATATATATATATATATATATATATATATATATATATATATATATATATATATATATATATATATATATATATATATATATATATATATATATATATATATATATATATATATATATATATATATATATATATATATATATATATATATATATATATATATATATATATATATATATATATATGTATATATATATATATATATATATATATATATATATATATATATATATATATATATATATATATATATATATATATATATATATATATATATATATATATATATATATATATATATATATATATATATATATATATATATATATATATATATATATATATATATATATATATATATATATATATATATATATATATATATATATATATATATATATATATATATATATATATATATATATATATAAATAATTTTTTTTTTTTTACCCCGACCGGGACTCGAACCTAGGACTTATGATTACTAAGTCAAGGCGCTACCACTACACCACAGAAGGTTAAAAATAATTATTCATGTTTTCACATATGTAATGTGCTTATTTGATATATATATATATATATATATATATATATATATATATATATATATATATATATATATATATATATATATATATATATATATATATATATATATATATATATATATATATATATATATATATATATATATATATATATATATATATATATATATGTATATATATGCATATGTATATATATATATATATATATATATATATATATATATATATATATATATATATATATATATATATATATATATATATATATATATATATATATATATATATATATATATATATATATATATATATATATATATATATATATATATATATATATATATATATATATATAGGGAATCCTAATATGATGATCTAATTAAATATGCAAATTTCTCTATTTTCGAAGGCAATATGGTTATCAGAAGGAGAAGAAGATAAAGAGATTGCCAAACTGTCTTGATCTCCTTAGATTTGAATTTTGTGATTTTACCGAAGGATAATATTATGTTTCTGTGTTTGTTTTTCTATTTCGTAATCTGTTTGTATAATCCAATATAGGTCATTATCACATGCGAAAATCTTTGCAAAAGTTATCTCTCGAGAAATTCACTTTGCAAGATGTCCTAAAATGATACAAGCTCAGAAAAAGGGGAAAGCTACGATTTTCCAAAACAATAAATCCAACTTAAAGACTTTTCATGGAAGTCTCAATTATTCATGAATGCGAGTAATTTGTCTTGCTAGTTCTCCTTATAATAGGGATAATATTAGGTCGCATGATAAGCTTTAATTATTTTTCGTGAATAAAGGTTATTTGCATAAAAATCTCCTTGGTGAATGTGTGATTTTAGAAAATTGCTTCTACCTTTTTTCTGTGATCTTATCATTTAAAAAGAATTTACAAGACGATTTTTTACGAAAGAACCGCTTGAAAGATGCTTTCTAATACGAAGAGTAACTGCTGAGGATGACACACAAAGATCAAGAAATAGGACAGGAAACCGAGTCCTCTTTTTTTTTTGATGTCTTATAAATCGATTGCTTTCGTAAATTATTTTGAAAGACGTGCAATTGAAGGGTGAGAATCGCATAGCTTTTTGTGAGTGATTGATCTTAGTATCTAATTCTAATTAATCTCTAGTTTAATTTGTAATTTTCAATTTTTCCCCAATAAAAACCTCTCCCTCACGCATACATAATGAGATTAAGCTATTTCTTATTCTTATCTCCTTCATAGGGTTGAATCAAAGGCGAATTGCAACCTCTCCCCTCTGTTGAGGCCATGTGGCACTCGCCAAGCAGCCTTGTCTCACTTTTAAACTGAGGAATTTTGGATTATGCAGATTTGTCGTGCAGCCACTTCTTCTCCCCATTAACATCCAGATTCTCTAACTGTCTTCCTCCTTTTGTCTTTCCCTATTCTTATGATTCATTTTCCTTCAAAAAGACTGT
>JAXCGZ010006562.1:0-30000 GCA_037179515.1 Halocaridina rubra
TGTGTGTGTGTGTGTGATTACCTAATTGATTACCTAATTGTGTTTACGGGAAAGAGCCCAAAGCTCGTATCTTCCCGTCTCCTGATCGGTTCCATTTTTAGACTTAGTGATACTTATCATACCTGTCCTTAAAACTATGGATTGAGGTAGCATTAACTACCTCCTCGCTTAGCGAATTCCAATTATCAACTACTCTTACACTGAAAAAGTATTTCCTTACATCCTGCAAACAAGTTTTCTTCCGAAGCTTCAAACTATGACCTCTAGTTCTAGAGCCAGCCATATCGAAATATCGATCCCTATCCACTCTATCATAACCATGAAGGAATTTAAAGACTGTCACCATATCCCCCCTTACTCTTCTAGCTTCGAGTGATGGCAAGTCTAATTCCCTCAGCCTCTCATCATAACCGAGATTGCGTATTTCTGGCACCAGTTTCGTGGCATGTCTTTGAACTTTTTCAAGCTTAGCTATGTGCTTTTTCAAGTGCGGATTCCAAAAGGGGGCTGCATATTCGAGTTTTGGCCTCACATAGGTTACATAAATATTTCTGAACATTTCCTTGTCCATGTGCCTGAAGGCTACCCTTACATTTGATAAGAATGCATATGCTGCCCTTACTACGCCATTTATATGTATTTCTGGAGACAAATCTGCCAATATGTTTACTCCTAGATCTCTCTCATTTTCTGTCTCCTGAAGTTGTACTCCAGCCACCGAGTAGTCAAGCTTGGGCCTTCTTGCACTTGTACCCATTCTCATTACCTTACATTTTGAGGTATTGAATTTCATTAGCCACTTTTCTGACCACTCATGCAGATTATTTAGATCCTCCTGAAGTTCTCTACCATTGTTCTCGTTTTTTACTTTCTTCACAATCTTTGCATCATCTGCAAACATATTCATGAATGAATTTACAGACTCTGGTAGGTCATTTACATATACAAGGAACAAAAGTGGCCCTAAAACTGAACCCTGTGGAACTCCACTACTAACTCTTCTCCATTCAGACACTGAGTGTCTTACTCTAACCCTCTGTTCCCTTCCTTCTAAGTAAGTTTTTATCCATTCCAAGACATTTCCACCTATTCTAGCCATTGATTGCAGCTTCCTAATAAGTCTCCCATGTGGAACAGTGTCAAACGCTTTCTGGAAGTCTAGGAATATGCAATCTGCCCAGCCCTCTCTTTCCTGTAAGATTTGGCTTACCTCATCATAAAATTCTAATAAGTTTGTTACTGTTGATCTTCCTTCTCTGAAGCCATGTTGCCTCACTGACAAAAAGTTGAAGGATTCCAAGTGAAGAGAGATATGTTTCCTTAGTAGTTTCTCCATAACTTTGCAAACTATGCTGGTCAAGGAAACTGGTCTATAGTTCAGAGCCGTATCCCTCCTTCCCTTTTTGAAGATAGGTATCACATTTGCTTGTTTCCAGCATCTTGGAATCTCCCCCGACTCCAATGACTCCTTAAATATGATACTTAGTGCCACTGATATTGTGTTTGCGCATTTTTTAAGCACATGAGGGGATATGTCATCAGGACCTGTAGCTTTATGAACATCTAAATCCATCAGCGCTTTGCATACCTCTGTGGCTGTAAGGTTGATGTTCTCTAATACCGGCCCTTGAGCTTCTATCACTGCAATCTGAGGGGGTGGGGTATTTTCTACTGTAAATACTGACTGAAACTCCTTGTTCAATTCTTTGCAGATCTCTTCGTCCGTCTCAGTGATGCTTCCATCCGCTCTCTTTAGCCTTAAAACCTGTTCTTTTACCTTCAGTTTTCCTCTGATAAAGCTGTGGAAAAGCTTGGGATTTTCTTTAGCCTTCCTGGTGATGTCCCTCTCATAATCTTTCTCTGCCTCTCTCCTTTTACTTAGGTAGTCGTTTCTTGCTCTTTTGTAGGTTTGCCAGGCATTTATGTTTTTTCTCCTCCTATACCTTTTCCAGCATTTGTCTCTCCACTCCTTAGCTCTTTTACACCCATTATCGAACCATTTCTCTCTGGCATGAATTACACCTACTTTGGTGACAGGTATGCAGCAATCTACTATCTTCCCATATTTCTCACAAAAGATGTCATACATTTCTTGTACAGATTTGTTGTAAAATAAGGTTCTCCAGTCAATAACTGCAAAAAGCTCATTCATTTTGATGTAATCTCCTTTCTGATAGTTCCTCCTCATGTCCTCAGTGCCTCTACTCTCAGGAAGAATGTCTTCAATGATATACTCCATCAACAACACACAGTGGTCACTCTTTCCAATTGGTGGTTCATACTCAATATTTTCAATATCCAACACATTATCTGTGAACACCAGATCAAGTAGTGATGGCTCATCCCCACCCCTGGCTCTTGTTGGTTCCATTACATGTTGGTGTAGGAAATTCCCTTGTACGCAATCTAGGAATCTTGCCCCAAAGGAGTCCTCACCACTGTGTGGGTCAAGATTTATCCAATCTATCTCTTTATGATTAAAGTCTCCCATAATCAAAATCCTACATTTTTTCTCCCGCGCCATGTTAACAACTGAGTTTATGACTTCAATCGTACCTATATGACTTTCCTCATAAATTTCAAGCCTATTTTGGTTCCTTGGTGGGTTGTATACAACAGTTATTATAATGCTCTCTGACCCAGTATTTATGCGAGCAACAAGAAATTCCCTGAACTCACTTTCTATAGCCAAGTTTATCTCTTCAACTTGAATCCTCTCACTTATGAGCAGTGCTATCCCTCCACCAGTCCTCTCAGATCTTTCGACCCTTAGTATTCTGAAGCCCTTAGGAAAAACTGTGACACTGTTTATGTCCTCACTCAACTTAGTCTCTGTAATTGCTACTATATCTGCCTTACTGTTGTGAATCCTATCTTTTAATTCTACTGCCTTACCAGCTAATCCATCAGCATTTGTGTATAACAATCTTAATGAGGCCCCATCCCCTGATCTTCTGTCATTATCTTCTTTATCTCCCCTTTGTCTGGAAGTATTCCGTAACGAAAATTTTTCTTCTCTTCTTCATTTCTTTCATCATTTAACCTTCTTGCCTCTTGCAACAAGTTTTTGATCTTTCCCATCTCTTCCTGTGTTCTGTATCGTCTAATGAACACTTCTTTGCATTCTTGAAGGTCTTTTAGACTTTTTTTTCTCAACAATATTTCCCTACATGTCTCCCCTCTCTCAAAGGTTACTTTTGTTGGTCTCGGCTTTCCTTCCCTCGAATATTTACCTAGTTGGTGTATGTTTACAATATCCTCAGGACCACATACTACTCCAAGCTTTCTTATCAGGCCTACAACGTTAGCTTTATTTTCTTCAAGTCTCCCCTGCCATGTTGGCTCCTGGGATTCACTTATGCCTGAGATTACCACTGTCTTCTCCTTATCAAGTGCCTGTCTGATGAGTGGGTTTGCCCTTTCCATCACAACGTCTTTCATTTTTTCGATTACTGTCTCTTTATAGTCAACTGTTTGTATGTTTTCCAGTGCCACCACCTTTACAGCCTCTTTTACTGCCACATTCCCCTTTAGTGCATCAGCAAAGGACGTTTTCATGGCATCATTTTCCATATTCAGCTCCTGGAACTCTTTTCTGAACTGTTCAATGTTTTCCTTAATCTGAACATTCCAAGCAGCAATCTCGTCTCTCTCAGAAGATAGCAGTGAACTAACATCTAATTCCTTTAGGTTGTCATTTAGCTGTTTGTTTTTATCTTCTTGATTAGAAATTCTAGATTCTAGTTGACTCTTTTCCCCTTCCAGCTTCTTTATTCTTTTTTCTAGTTCCTGTGTGTGTGTGTGTGTGTGTGTGTGTGTGTGTGTGTGTGTGTGTGTGTGTGTGTGTGTGTGTGTGTGTGTGTGTGTGTGTGTGTGTGTGTGTACAGTCTCCATAAAAGACAAGCTGAAGTAGTCAGTGACAAATAATTCAATACAAATATGAGCCAACCCACATCAATATGAAAAAGTCATTTGGAAGAAGAAGAAAATGAAGCCAATACAAGGAGAAGTTTCCCAATATGAAACAACAAGAAGCCATTCACTCACTGATACAAACAGGAGGGCTAATTTGTTCTTCCATTTATTTTTCATTTGTTATATTCATAAATTAGTTTTTTCTCCTTCATATCTCCCCTTTTACCCTTCCTTCCTAGTGGTTTCCCAGGGGTCAAAAGAGTTCACGTGGTGCCATCAACTCTCCCTTCTTCACCGCTATCCTATCCAATCTTTCCTCTTCCCTTCAAATCAAGGCATCCTAAAACAATTGATAAGGAGACTACTAACCCCTTTAAAAACAACTTGAAGTTTTTTATATTTTGAAGAATTGTTCCAGCTACCAATTAACTTAACCTATGGGGCCACCATGGCCCAGCCATCCCCCCAGGGTGGATATCTACATCATCATCATCAAGAGGACCAAACAACCTACATGTAGAAACACCACCCGCAACCCACAGGAATGCAAAACATCATGTAGAGAATTTACCTATTACATATAGGAGCAAAAAATACAGTATAAGTACAGTCCCTAATTCCTTGACGTAAATATGAGTACTCCATATAAAATAGTTGCAACTCATTTCTTACAGAAATAACTCCTTCAATATCATCACTAGGAGAAACAATCATCCTATTTGTAATACACACAAGCTTTATATTATTATAATTATGAACAACCCAATTTATATGGCAGGAATGTAATTTTACTAGATCGTATAAATCAGTTAAAGATAGGATCAAGTCTTTTCCAGTAACAACTACACAATCTTGTTAAAACAATTCTTGTTTTTACGCTTTACGTCTCGCTATTCATCCTCGTTTGGGGGTGGACACAGATGGAATATAATTAGGGAATGAAGGCTGGGTGCCCTTCCTAATGCCCAGCCATGGGTTCGAAGGCAGCTTCGTCACCTCTGGAGTCGAGCTTTATGCAACTGCGCTACTACGGTCTCCTATTGAAAAACAGGAACAAGCCTAGTCAAATATTAGCTACCCAATTCTCTCAACTACAACCCTTTACTCTTATAAATAGGAGTAACTCAATACAAAGAGCAAGGAAACAAGGGTAATCAGAACAGCCCATTCAACTACTATACATAGCACAAACCCATTACAAACAGCAACAATCCATTGCAACTAGGAACGCCCCAATTACAGATACGAGTCACCCATTCAATCAGAGAGAGAGAGAGAGAGAGAGAGAGAGAGAGAGAGAGAGAGAGAGAGAGAGAGAGAGAGAGAGAGAGAGAGAGAGAGAGAGTCAAAAACTTTATTCCATCAAAAATGGCTATTACATAATAATTAATCTTATTACAAATTACAAATGTAAAATGTCAAAATGAAACAAATGAAATTTGCAAAGCACATAGTCAAAATATTTACACATTAAAATAAACACGTACACTTCGTCTACCCAATGGGAGGATAATAATGAGACTAAAATCACTTATTATGTAGGTGATTTAAAAGATGAGATTTAAATGAGGGTAATGTTTGGCAGCTTCTTAAGTTTGCGGGTAAAGAGTTCCAAAGTCTCGGGCCCATTACATTTAAGGCTCTTGCCCCAATATCAGTGGAAGTTCTGGGCACGTAAAAAGAATTCTGATATCTGGTGTTGACGTTATTGATACGCACTTGATTGACTGTTGGCAATGAGAAGAGCCATTCCGGTAATATTCCATGATTTATTTTAAAAACTAAAAGACAGATATTATATATGAACTTCATGTCCATCCTTAGCCAACCCAATCTCTCAAAGAGGGGAGTCACGTGATCATATTTATGCACCCCCCCTATGGCAACTCTTGCAGCAAAATTCTGGAGCCTTTTCACTCGTAACATCTGAGTCTTAGTCGTGGAACCCCAAACACTCAGACAGTAGTTGAGAATACTTAAAATCAATGTTTGTACTACAATTACCCTACAATCAGGCTCGAATCTTTCATAGACTCTGTTCAAGTAAATAAGGGTCCCGTTCACTTTTTTATGTAGTTCATCGATATGAAAATTAAATGTCATGGTACTGTCCATAATAACTCCTAGATTTTTAACCTTATTAGATGGGAAGAGTGAAACATTGTTGAAATTTATACTGATGTTCTCAGGAATGCGGGACAGGTATTGATTTGATCCAAAAATAACGAATTTAGTTTTATTTTCGTTCAGTAAAAGACCATTACTGTTAAAATAACTTTTGGCACAGTTTAATATATCTTCAGCCCTTTTTAAGATTTCAGGAATTCTATCAATGTCACCAGTAAGCATAATCTGGGTGTCATCAGCATACATAACAAGTAGGCAATCTCTTATAAATTGAGGTAAATCATTAACATATATTAGGAAAAGCAGAGGACCCAAAATTGAACCCTGAGGAATGCCAAAACTGATATCTAAAGAAGAAGAGAGAGTCGAGCCCATTCGAACTGATTGAATTCGATCTTTCAGATAATTTTCGAACCAAAATGAGTCAACATGAACTTTGGAAAGTTTTCTCATTAGAATTTGATGGTGTACACTGTCAAATGCTTTAGACAAATCTAACAATAATAAAAGTGATATTTTCTTATTTTCAATATTACTATAAATTTTATCAGTAATTTTAAGTAGGGCCGTCTCGGTCGAAAGTTTAGGCCGAAAACCGTGTTGTTCTTCACATAATAGACAATTTGATTCAAGGAAATTTATTAACTGGGTGGCAACTACCTTCTCAAGTATTTTAGACAGAATGCTGAGAAGAGAGATTGGCCTATAATTTTCAACATTATTAGTATCTCCACTCTTAAAAACGGGGATGATATAGGGATGCTTCCAGAGGTTAGGATAAATGCCTGTAACAATGGATGTATTAACAATGACTAAAATGAAAAATACTGTAACTGGCAATGAGTCAATTAGGAAGCGAAGTTGTATCCCATCGGAACCACAAGAGTTTGTTGGTTTGAGGTTCTTTATGATAAGAATAAGTGTGACTAAATCGATTGGGTGCGGTCTAAAATTATTGATAATATTTCTTTCAGCTGGAGGCTGGCAATTATGTGGTTGATTAATAATCAAGTCATTATTATCTTGGGACTTTTCATATGTGGACTTACCTATTTTAGCAAAATACTTATTAAAATCATTCACTCGCTTTTCCACATTATCACTGAGAAGGTCAGAATTTTCTAAGATTTCCTTATTTGCAGGAATTATTCTTTTTATAACATTCCAAGTTCCTTTGATATTTCCCCTACACTTGGAATATTCTTCCCTGAAATGATTTTTCTTCTTTTCGGTCAACATTGTTTTAGTAAGGTTTCTTTCTCTTCTATAGGCTCTTTCCATCTCGGAGTTTTGTCTATCAGATTTAAATTGCCTTAGGAGGTCATCTCACCTTTTCATTTGCTCTTTTAACTGAGAGTCAATCCACGGGGCAGGAGGGCGTGTCATGACTTTGGTTGTAAGAGGGGCACTTTCATTTAAACATCTCGTAAAAACATCAGTAAAAGTAGAAACTTGATAATTTACACAATCTGTAGTTAGTATTGAATTTAAAATGCTGTATTCATTAAGAAGAATATCACAAAAACAATTTTGAGAATAATTCTCAAGAGAGCGGAAAGTTTTAACAACTGGCGGTCTCTTTTCTTTCCTGACATTAACTGTAGCTATTAGAAGCTCGTGGTCTCCCACAGGACAAGGTAAGACATCGTGGTGAACTATAAAGAGAGAGAGAGAGAGAGAGAGAGAGAGAGAGAGAGAGAGAGAGAGAGAGAGAGAGAGAGAGAGAGAGAGAGAGAGAGAGAGAGAGAGAGAGAGAGAGAGAGAGAGAGAGACTGACTTAGGGGACACAGTACAGTAATATTGTTATGGAAGGAGCTAATTCGGTTTCTTGCATCCAATTTGATCTAAGTGTGATTTAAGCTCAATGGGATTATTAAGAACGAGTAAATGTGATTTTGAAAGTTTATACCCTACCTTTCTTAAATTATTTTCATTCTCTGACAACTACGAATCTCTCTCTCTCTCTCTCTCTCTCTCTCTCTCTCTCTCTCTCTCTCTCTCTCTCTCTCTCTTCTCTCTCTCTCTCTCTCTCTCAGACAAAACTGTGTAACATGTAGAGATTAATAACAGTTTTTCACGTTTGTTAATATTAATAAACTGTAGATCATACTATCGCAGATATAAATAAAGTAATCAATAATTTTAAAGACAATTTGTCTTTCTCTAGCAAATCAGTTTAAAAATAAAAAGAAGTTTACCAAATTTGATGTATCAATGGCTACACTGTAAGCGCCCTTTTCAACAACTCGCGTTTGAAACACGTTCTAAGCGCAAAGTGATTTCGTGAGGGGTTGCGTTTGCTCTGCTTTTTGCGGCGTGTACAAAGGACAACCTCTTAAACTTTGTCTCTGCTTTAATATGCTGTAAAAACAAATCGACAATACTTGACTTTTTGGGTATTGTTTATTTTATGTAATACTGTTATTTTATTAATGTGTTCAAAGTCTCAATTGCATTTAATTTAATGTTTTTCACATTTATTTTTTCAATCACCAACCCTAGTTATAAAATTAATAGTGCAAACAAATAAGAAGAAAAAAAGGTTGTTCAGTATGAAAGGAATATACTAAACTTTGTTTCATACTAGCTATTAATGATGAACGGCCACAATTCTTTTTTTTATGCTAACAATGATTGGCCAACGAATGAGTGACACGAGGTCATCTCGAATCACATATGAAGGCAAAACATTGTGCGTATGGAAATTCAGTTTTCAATAACTTAAAGTCTCTAATAGAGAAGTTTCAATATAGATCAACAATAGACTCTGTTCACTGCCAAAACTTCTATTATCAATGACACTCTTGAGACTAGTTATGAAAACTTTTTACCCACTGCTTTAATCTGGATAAAATCATAATACAGAGGAGGATGCTATGAAGCCATCAATATCATCTTTCCTTAGAACAGCTACGGGAAAAAGATACTTAAGACTTCTAAGGCCATGCCAATCTTTGTAATCATACTGTTAGAAACAGAATGATTGAGGCGAGTGAAGATAGTAAACTACATATTGTCGAAAAGCTGAAATTATGAAATTATTAGAGGAATATAGCTAACCTGTAAGAAATACTGAAAAGGGTAAATTTCCTGAAGGAAAATTTATTCTGTAAATTATCGGAGACCACTATTACTGCCACTGCTATATAAGCTAAAAAACTAGTCGTAAAAAATTAATAAAGAAAGTGAAATAGAAATAGCCCACGTGGTGTCAGGGGAGTCAAGTGGAGTAACTGATATTTCCCAGTGTTGGGTTCCTGGGCAGGATGTGCGTTTACAGAGAAATGACAACGAGATATATGGTTCGGCCCATAGGCCTCTAACACATAGGCGCCAGTTGCCGATAGAGGTCAAAATTGTCACAAAGTTCAAGTCATTCCCACGAGAGCAGAAAACATATATCTACATGTACGTATGTACATGCACCTGTGGAAATACACATATAGGCCCTCCTTGTATCCGATTGGCCTTCTTGATAGCCACGCCTTGACACTACCCAAAAGGGAGGGCACTCCCTTCTCTCTAAAAGCCTATTGGCAAGACTGTCCAAGCCTACCATGCCCTGCCATCTTGGTCGTACAAGAAAGCAAGAGGCAGTTAAGAATAGAGAGAGTCAGTTAGAATATTTCTGGGGCACGAATAAGATCTTAGAGTTTTACCTTAAGGGGACGGGGAGCTTTGAGGTGTAGATTAAGTTTAGAACTAAATAAACATATATAAACTAGACGATGCATATCTGTTATCACCAACCACGCTACCAGATTTCTAATATAAAGAATAATAAGTCATTAATGTCATTCAGGTGAGATATAGCTCTATGACTTCAAGACTACGATAGTATTAGGAAAAGCCATACAATTCACTCCGATGACCAAAAGACAAGAAGAAATTAATGCCAGTGCATCTCGTGCCGTGCAAAATGCAAGAAACAGATAATAACGCATATCTAGAAGCAATGTCGAGGTAGAAAAGATGCGTCAAATCTTCAAGTTAGAAGAAACTTCAAGACGCCTAGAAGCAAGCGGCGAGACCGCAACCTCAAGGAGAGGTAGTGTGGCCGACGGTGACACCGAGAGCGATGCTGCAGGCTCCTATGACTCTCAGAGTATAGAGAAAGCACAGCCAGTCACACCTCACCCCCGTCCTCGTATACGAAAGGCGCCCTGCAGTAAGAATTGTTCCATACATTTAGACTCTTAAGGAAAGTTACTGAAACTTTGTTCATGTAGGCTAAGAAACATCAACTGGAGAACCAAGTGGTCAACTTGGGAAAAAAATTCAGCGTGATTCACGTATTTCACCGTGCGTTGCACTGTGAATGTTGCTTTGAGAAACAACGCCCCTACCAGGCGTTATTTGTTGCTGAATATAACTAAGAAGTAGCCTGTGATGGTAAATCAGAGATTTTATGAGACATATGGACGACGTCGGCGAGAAAACCAAGCCCAGTAAGAAAGCAAAACCCCTTTCTACTGGGCCGTTCTTTAAGCAGCATCCAAAAATGGCTAAGTATTTGTAATTTTTATCCAGTGAGTAATGTGACTATTATTAAAAGAAATTGAGGTCGGAGGACTCTGCCATTTTACTTTGTAGTTATGCTTTGACTCAGCCACCCCACATATAAAAGGGAGTATGGCTTCAGTAAATTAGTAGAAGTAGAATTTCTCCACCAATTACTAAACTAAATAATTTGTACTAATAGCTATAAGCAGTAATAAACTCGATTTTTGTTATAATTTGAACAATCTTACGAATAATTGCATTTGAAGGGTGTTCCATTTAATTTTATTATTGCCTAAGTTAAGTATTAAACAGGCGAAGGTATTGATTTTAATTGAAAAAAGTTAATATATGTGTAAAATTATTTTTATATTAACTTCTTAAAGCGAAAGTAGGGTAATTGTACCAAGAAACATTTGTGAAAGTGACAATGTTTAAGAATAAAATATAAGTTGTAGTTTTTATATACTCCGAAATGCACGCAAGAATCATATTGAGAAACAAACTTGAATCCGCATATAAGGTTTTTTCTTTATCACGTGTGATATTTTTAACAAAAAGAATGCGGAAGTGACTGTTCGATCTTTCAAATTCGTTATTATAAAGTAATAGTTACTCTACTGATTTTTTGCGATTAAAATATTTGTATGTCATACCCTTTGAAGAATAAGAGAATTTTGTGATGTTATTAAAGTTATTACTGTTCGATATAACGAGGTTTTTTTTTCATTAAAATGTTATGCAGGCGGGGAAAGAGACTAGAGTAAATTGTGCCTTGATAGGGAGGTTAGAGTGTCGCCCTACCATACTGTAGATGGGGAGTATAGCACAGACCTATAACCGTTGATAGAGACGAGCCGAGGAGGCCGATGAGTGGCTTCAAAGAGACCACCAACCAACACACTCCCTCAGAGTGTTGGGGGGAGAAATGTTGTATCGCAAATGGGGGAAGTCGCCGTTGAGAGAGAATGGGTGAGCGAATACGTGGATGGAAGTGGTCGTGAGAGGAGGTGTATAACGAGAAGTAGCGAACGACCTGAACTTGAAGAAAGGGAGAGTGTTGGGGGTGAGATCACGAGTCACTTTTCTTAAAACATACGTTGAGATGCGCATAGTTTTAATGGGAGGTGATGTAGATGTTGCAATATAATTTAAGAAACATGATCATGTAAATGCTTCGACAGGCAATGTAGTGAAGTTCCACCTACCCAGGTATGGCCGATATGCAGATTTTATTGTATTCCACCAATGAGATAATTATTCGATTTTCGAAATTTCAAGAGAGATATTAAAGTTGAAGTTAAAGTTTGCCGGTGTTTCAGTTCCGATATCCATCTGAGATGCTCCTCAGAACGTCAGCCGAGGCAAGCCCCAACCCCCCCCCACTGTGGTGCCCATCCACAGCAAGTAACCTTCCCAGTAAACAGCTTAAACTCTCGGTCCTGAGTGGGAACCGATCTGTCGACCTCGCGAATGCGAGGCCAGTGCGTTACCACTGTACTAGCCAGAAGGCTAAATAAAAATGGACGCGAATCTATGAATGATTTTTTATTTTTTTCTAGCCGCAGTTTTTACATTAATTGTTCGAAAGAATGCTCTAAATAGATAAAATAAAACTTTGAACTTTAAGCCATGATAATGTTTCTTACCATTGTTTCAGCTTGGTCATAAAGAAAGGAGTGTGAACTCACAAGAAATGACAACTAGAATGTTGAGCAGCCAATTCCCGTATTTGAAAGAGACGAAGCCGATCCAGAAACCAAAGAAACAGGGGAGGAAACAGCGCCTGCACGCAAATCTCCCCGCAAAAGCTAGCCATCTGAAGTCCAGAATCGAATATTGATCAGTATTGTGGGTAGGAAAAGGATAAGAGAGTAAAAAAGTGAGTAAGTATAGGTAAAAAGGAAAAAAATATAACTCCCCCTGTCTCCTGAGGTATTCTGTTAAATAGTCACTCAAAACACTTAAATTTGAGTTCATAGAAGAATATATATACAGTATGTTATTTTTTATGTACGATTCCTTAAGAGATTTTGAAACTTAAGCAAAGTTCATTCTTTTATGTGCAAATGAAATATTATTTTTAAATTTTATTACTTCATGCACAGATAGAAGCTTTTTAAATTTTTTTTTCAGATACATGTTTTTTTTATATATATTTTTTGGGGGGTTGAAAAGTGTATATCAGCCTTTATAAGATAATTGTAACATTTTGAAGAAATAAAGATATTAAAGACTTTGAGAAGCTTATCTAGAGATAATTATTGTTAATTACAGTCATTGTCATGAAATTTATATTTACAATTGAGCTAATTATGATTACTGAGAGTCTCAGAGCGCATATTCTGAGATTAAAATTTAAAATAATTATTCTTAAGTCCTTTTATTTCGTTTATTAAGAAAGGATAATCGTAAATTTTGTTGATAGTAGTAGAGATATATAAATAAAAATATGAAATTCTCTTGAGATATCAGCTTTAGTGTAAAATAATTTTAATTTACAATGCTTGTTAAGCTTCTTAGAGTTCATGTTTTATTAACTATAATTATCAAATATAATTGTAGTATTTTGTTAAATATCTTCGGAGGTATGTTTGACTTATAGCGAGTGTGTGCTTTGACTCAACCATCTGATTTATGAAAAGAGAAAAGATTGCCATAATAGAAAAGTATGTGTATGTTTATTTCACTAGCTTTATTTACAATGCTAAACAGAAAAAAAATGGATTTATGCTTTGATGTCTCTTTATTTGCATACTAAGTTATTTTGTTTTTATTTTTTGAGACACTAGAAAACAAAAGCTCATGTGGTGAGTATAGAAAAAAATAGTTGTGGTTTTTTCCCTTGTATAATTTGGGCAGGAAGGCAAGTCATAAAAAGGGCCCTACAAGAGAAAAATATACGTTTCCTTTTTGAAGAAAATCAGTTGACAAACACACACACACACACACTCTCTCTCTCTCTCTCTCTCTCTCTCTCTCTCTCTCTCTCTCTCTCTCTCTCTCTCTCTCTCTCTCTCTCTCTCTCTCTCTCTCTCTCTCTCTCTCTCTCTCTCTCTCTCTCTCTCTCTCTCTCTCTCTCTCTCTCTCTCTAGCATCTTTTGCCCCTTCCATACTGAAACATGTTATTTCTTTATGATGACAGAGTATTATGATTGTTAATATTTTTTGTAAATTTGCTAGATGATAAATGTGCCCAAGATTTATTATATTTGATAAGTTTTTGCATGCTGATATTGCATGAGTACTGATAAGAGAGAATTTGAACTGAATAATTATGAGTTTTTCTGCCACATATTTCAACTGTCTTGGAAAATAGATTACCTCCCACTGACAAATTGAGCAACCAGAAGGTTGGTGACTATGCTTATATATATATATATATATATATATATATATATATATATATATATATATATATATATATATATATATATAGTGTTACCCCGCTGTAGCGCGCTTCTTGGTTCACGGTCTCACTCTATCGCATATTTTTTTTTTATAAATTATTATTTTATGGGTATACGCAAAAATATTAAAATATTGGAAAAAAAAAATTTTCAGTATTTTCATTTTTTTTATTGAAAACAAATTTTTCATTATTTAATTGATAAAAAAAAATTATTTCCCAGCCTACGAATAATAAAACAGTAAAAAAATAGTAAAAAACATAAATTTAGATATACGTACGTACAGTATAACTCACAGTACAGGGTATTGCATCATGCAAAACAGTGTCCGATAGCGTACAATGTATTGGGGTCACAGCTACGTGAGCTAGCATATATATTTATATTTCCAGTAGTTTCATGATTTTATTGATAAAAAAAAAATGTATTTCTTAGCCTAAGAATAATAAAACAGCAAAAAATAGTAAACAGTATTGCACCACGTAAAATACGATACCGGTATCAGTGTTTCGGAAAACGCAAAGGCTCTCACCTACGTGACCTAGTGAATATTAAAATTTTCAGTATTTTATTGATAAAACAAGTATTTCCTGGCCTAAGAATAATAAAACAGTAAAAAATAATTAAACAAAACATATAAAGTACTAAAAGTACTTTTACCATGTAAAATACGATACCGCTATCAACGTTTCGGAAAACGAAAAGGCTCTCACCCACATGACCTAGTGAATATTAAAATTTTCATTATTTTATTGATAAAACAAGTATTTCCTAGCCTAAGAATAATAAAACAGTAAAAAATAATAATAAACATAAAGTACTAATAGTATTTCTCCATGTAAAATACGATACCGCTATCAACGTTTCGGAAACGAAAAGGCTCTCACCTACGTGAGATAGTTCATGGAATGCTACTGGCTGAAAGGTCGGGAGACAACGAATCACAGAATTGTTTTTCAATATTTTCTGTATCATGGGGTCTGATTGGCTTTTTAATTGCAGTTTGCTTTTCCCTCCAATTTCCAATGTGCTGCCTCACTCGCTCAGTCTAACTCTCGTGTGCGCCGTTCTCGTTGTGCTTGCTAATACGTTTTGCTTGTGATTTTTTTTACTCGCATATTAAAACCTTTGCAATGCCTCCCAAGCATCCTTCATCTTCTAAGGCTTCTTGTAGTGAGCCTAAGCGGCAAAGGAAAATGTTAACCATTGTAGATAAAGCGAAACTCTTAGATATGTTGAAAGAAGGAAAAAAGTTTGTGGATGTCGGCCGCTATTTTGGCCTCAATGAATCTACTGTGCGTTACATAAAAAAGGACGAGGCAAAGATCAGGAAAACAGCGAGCATTTCTTTTAATAAATCAGCGAAGAGGCTCGTATCACCCCGCAATAAGGCAGTAGTGCACATGGAAGCTGCTTTGGCCCAGTGGATTGCTGATTGCAGAAAAAGTAACATCAGCTTAGACACCAATATCATACAAACAAAGGCGAAGAAGCTGTACGAGACATTCGCTGCAAATGAACCCGATGACGACAGTGGCGACGGTGGAGAGGAGGGGAGAGAAGAAGATATCGACGACCCACAACCAGGACCCTCCAGCGATTCTCCATCGAGGATACAACCATTCGTTGCTAGCAGGGGATGGTTCTTCAGATTTCAAAAATGCTATGGCCTAAAGAGCGTTTCAGTTTATGGCGAGGCTGCCTCTGCAGATACAGCTGCTGCAGAAAATTACGTCAAGAAGGACTTCAAGAAAATTATCGCCGAAGGGGAATATGTTCCTGAGCAAGTCTTCAACATGGATGAGACTGGGTTATTTTGGAAGAGAATGTCATCTCGCACTTTTCTCTTCAAGGAAGAAGCTAAAGCCCCGGGATTTAAAGCGCACAAAGATCGCGTTACCCTCATCATGTGCGGGAATGCTGCGGGCTTCATGTTAAAGCCTGGGCTTATCTACAAGTCAAAGAACCCTAGGGCTTTGAAGAACAAGAATAAGAATCTGCTGCCAGTGTATTGGATGCATAACCCCAAGGCCTGGATCACGAAAAGCCTCACATTGGACTGGTTTTACCAATGCTTTATCCCTCAGGTAAAACTTTATCTTATGGAAAAAGGCCTTGAATTTAAAGTCCTTCTTTTGATGGATAATGCTGGTGGCCACGCAACCAAGCTCCAATATGACGGTGTTCAAGTTGAGTTCCTACCACCGAATACGACGTCACTGATTCAGCCTATGGATCAAGGCGTTATTCGCGCGTTCAAGGCCCTATATACACGAAATGCACTGGCGAACCTAGTTGATTCCATGGATTCGGACAAAGACTTCTCATTGAAGACTTACTGGCGTAATTACACGATTGCAACATGCCTACAAAATAATCAGAAAGCAATCAAAGTGATGAAGTCTGCCACAATCAATGCCAGCTGGAAGAAATTGTGGCCCGAAATCATCCACGACTACGAGGGATTTGCTCCTGTCGAGGCGCAGAAGGCAGCAGTTGCGAAAGCTGTGAAGTTGGCTGCATTGCTAGGAGGAGAAGGCTTTAAAGATATGACTTCCGAAGATGTGAATGAACTGATTGACTGCCACTCGCAGCCTTTGAGTGATGAAGACTTGGATGAAATGACGAAATCAGCGAGCGAAGAAGAGAAAGAACTTGAGGAATCGCACGAACCAACTGAAGAACCTGGCCTTACACTCGAACGTTTGGCGGACATGTATGAACATTACAAAGCACTCCAACAACTCTCGCAGGAACATGACGAAAATATGGTTCGTTCGGTGACCTTCTGTAATTTTCTCAACGATGCCATGACTCCTTACCATGCCATGTTCCAACAAATGAAGAAACAACAACAGCAACTCCCCATTACCATGTTCTCCCCCCCCCCAAAAGCAGCAGTAAAGCTTTTATTGGCTGTGAAATAATTTCCCCCGGGGTCGAGAATGATGATCATCACCTCATTCACGGTAAGTTTACCTATCATGTACAAATGTATGTCACGTCATTATCACCTCATTCACCGTAATTTTATCTATCACTTTCATAAAAATTTACGTTGCTTGCTGTTATTTATAATGTAAATGGTGTTTTTTTAACAGCGCAGGGAGGGTTTATACAGTACGTAAACGAAAAAATAATTGTAAATGAGTATGTATGTCACGTCATTATCACCTCCTTCACCGTAATTTTATCTATCACTTTCATAAAAATTTACGTTGCTTGCTGTTATCTATAATGTTAAAGGTGTTTTTTTAACAGTGCAGGGAGGGTTTATACAGTACGTAAATGAAAAAATAATTGTAAATGAGTATGTATGTCACGTCATTATCACCTCATTCACCGTAATTTTATCTATCACTTTCATAATACGTTGCTTGCTGTTATTTATAATGTAAAGGGTGATTTTTGAACAGTGCAGGGAGGGTTTATACAGTACGTAAACGAGAAAATAATTGTAAATGAGTATGTATGTCACGTCATCATCACATTCATGGTAAGTTTTCCTATCACTTTCATAAAAATTTACGTTGCTTGCTGTTATCTATAATGTTAAGGTTTTTTTTTTAACAGTGCAGGGAGGGTTTATACAGTACGTAAATGAAAAAATAATTGTAAATGAGTATGTATGTCACGTCATTATCACCTCATTCACCGTAATTTTATCTATCACTTTCATAAAAATTTACGTTGCTTGTTGTTATTTATAATGTAAAGGGTGTTTTTTTAACAGTGCAGGGAGGGTTTATACAGTACGTAAATGAAAAAATAATTGTAAATGAGTATGTATGTCACGTCATCATCACATTCACGGTAAGTTTTCCTATCACTTTCATAAAAATTTTCGTTGCTTGCTGTTATCTATAATGTTAAGGGTATTTTTTTTAACAGTGCAGGGAGGGTTTATACAGTACGTAAATGAAAAAATAATTGTAAATGAGTATGTATGTCACGTCATTATCACCTCATTCACCGAAATTTTATCTATCACTTTCATAAAAATTTACGTTGCTTGCTGTTATCTATAATGTTAAGGGTGTTTTTTTTAACAGTGCAGGGAGGGTTTATACAGTACGTAAATGAAAAAATAATTGTAAATGAGTATGTATGTCACGTCATTATCACATTCACGGTAAGTTTTCCTATCACATTCATAAAAATTTTCGTTGCTTGCTGTTATCTATAATGTTAAGGGTGTTTTTTTTAACAGTGCAGGGAGGGTTTATACAGTACGTAAATGAAAAAATAATTGTAAATGAGTATGTATGTCACGTCATTATCACCTCATTCACCGTAATTTTATCTATCACTTTCATAAAAATTTACGTTGCTTGCTGTTATTTATAATGTAAATGGTGTTTTTTTAACAGCGCAGGGAGGGTTCATACAGTACGTAAACGAAAAAATAATTGTAAATGAGTATGTATGTCACGTCATTATCACCTCCTTCACCGTAATTTTATCTATCACTTTCATAAAAATTTACGTTGCTTGCTGTTATCTATAATGTTAAGGGTGTTTTTTTTAACAGTGCAGGGAGGGTTTATACAGTACGTAAATGAAAAAATAATTGTAAATGAGTATGTATGTCACGTCATTATCACCTCATTCACCGTAATTTTATCTATCACTTTCATAATACGTTGCTTGCTGTTATTTATAATGTAAAGGGTGATTTTTGAACAGTGCAGGGAGGGTTTATACAGTACGTAAACGAGAAAATAATTGTAAATGAGTATGTATGTCACGTCATCATCACATTCATGGTAAGTTTTCCTATCACTTTCATAAAAATTTACGTTGCTTGCTGTTATCTATAATGTTAAGGTTTTTTTTTTTAACAGTGCAGGGAGGGTTTATACAGTACGTAAATGAAAAAATAATTGTAAATGAGTATGTATGTCACGTCATTATCACCTCATTCACCGTAATTTTATCTATCACTTTCATAAAAATTTACGTTGCTTGTTGTTATTTATAATGTAAAGGGTGTTTTTTTAACAGTGCAGGGAGGGTTTATACAGTACGTAAATGAAAAAATAATTGTAAATGAGTATGTATGTCACGTCATCATCACATTCACGGTAAGTTTTCCTATCACATTCATAAAAATTTTCGTTGCTTGCTGTTATCTATAATGTTAAGGGTGTTTTTTTTAACAGTGCAGGGAGGGTTTATACAGTACGTAAATGAAAAAATAATTGTAAATGAGTATGTATGTCACGTCATTATCACCTCATTCACCGTAATTTTATCTATCACTTTCATAAAAATTTACGTTGCTTGCTGTTATTTATAATGTAAAGGGTGCTTTTTTAACAGTGCAGGGAGGGTTTATACAGTGTAAACGTAAAAATATATTAAAATATCTATGTACATATAGGCGGATCCTACTTTGCGGATTTCCTGGTTCGCGGTGGGTCCCAGAACCGAACTACCGCGATAAGTGAGGCAACACTGTATATATATAATATATATATATATATATATATATATATATATATATATATATATATATATATATATATATATATATATATATATATATATATATATATATATATATATATATATATATATATATATAATATATATATATATATATATATATATATATATATATATATATATATATATATATATATATATATATATATATATATATATATATATATATATATATATATATTATGACTCCAGGAATTCGAATAGTAAAAGAGACTGACCTAAAGAAATTGGTTTAAAATAAGCATTATTATGGAATATAAGTATAGAACTCTGTTCTTGCCTCAAAATGCCAGTATCATTTGTATATTTACTGCTATTCCTGATTTAGTATTTTTATTTCTATTTTTATCATTCTTATTATGATCATGATTATTATTATTGTTATAATTATTATGTTAGCTGTTATTGTTGCTATCACTCCATGACCCTTTTGCTAATTATTATTTTCGTAATGCTATCAGTAGTAACCAATGATTTGTATTTTTATTTTTCATTCATGCTTTTATGTTACTGTAGTCACTGTTAATAAGAGTACTTCTTTAGTGGCTGTTCTCAACATTTCATGACTTTCCGTTTTGATATTTATAGTATAATAATATTATGCATCAGTTACTCAGCTACGCCCTAAGTATCTTGGAATAATGCTCTAATGGTGTAGACACATACTTACAATTACCACCCTATTTCTAGGCAGCCCCGACCTGCAATTTTATTTTTTTTCACAAACCAGTCCCTTTTACCCATTGGAGAGTTGCAAGTGCCTGAAGATGCAAGGGAGGTGAAGTATACCCTTTGAGTGCTTACATATGGCCATTGTTTGTAAGTAGAGGTCATATCTATTCTTTCTTGCATTTGTGACAGCGACGTTAGGCCCTAGTTTCCGGCCCTAGAATCTACTACAGGCTATTCTGGTTGAGGAATTCGTGCCTGTGAGGAAGATGCACCTTCAGGGGACAGGCGGTGTGAGAGAAGATTGGTCATAGGACCGCCTCAACAGTCGCAAACGCGGTAGGAAGAGGCTCATGGCAGATATACCGGCGCCCTTCAGTTGGCTGGATCGGTCTCAAGAAATAGAATTTGCACTTCCTGGGTACAATACCGGACCTGTCTCGCAGCGGAAAGTGAGGAATGATGGAATCAGGTGTGGGAATAAGCCCAAGACCTAACAATAATGGTTAACAAAAGGGGCTGGGGGAATGAAAATGGGAGACGAAAAAGCCCTATAACTAAAAAGTTCTATGATAGAGAGAAATACATGTCCCAAAGGGTAATAACTTCTATTCAGCTACCAAAACACTAGACAGAAAAAAAAGACCAAGGGAAAGAAAATGTCCCCACTGTCTTTGTGCAAACAGAGTAAAGAAAGAAAATAGGGAAAGAAAAAGTCCCCATTGTCTTCAAAAATTTTCGATGGACATAAAACAGAAAACATTGTGGTGTCTTTAGCTTTTAAAATTTAAGTTAAGAAAACCTTAATGCCTCCCCTAGAAGTAATATATAGAGATAAAGCTATGTTAGCTAGGTTTGATAAAGTAAGTGTCATTAATGAATAGTTGTCATTCATCAATTTTGCATATTTTGATTTTTTTCTTTGCAATATGATAATTGTTTTTTATTGCTGAATCTTTACAGAGATCATGTCCTACTGTATTTTATATTACTTGGATATTATAACAATTTTAATTAGTTTTTTCTTAAATAATTTTTGTGATTAGTAGCTATATATTGTAATTGTGAATGTTCTGATTTTTTTTTTGTACTGTGATAAACATTTCTATTGCTGAATATTTGCAGATATCATATCTAACTGAATTTTATATTAATTGGGTATTACCATTTTAATTAGTTTTTTCTGAAATAATTTTGTCAATGATTAGAAGCTATATATTGTAATTGTGAATACTTAATTTTTTTTTCTTTAATTAGAATGCTTATTGTAAGGAACATATTTTTCTTTTGTTTGTCTTTTACAGAAATAACACATTCTATATATATTAAGTCCCTTGAAAATAGAGTTCCTTTCAGGAAACTAATTGTGATAAGTAATCTGTTTAGATAATTATATGAAATTGTATGTCTCAGTCATCAGATTAGATAGCTCTGCCACCCCCCCCTCTTTTTTATTGTAAAATAATGATAGTTAAACATATATATGACACTCAAAACATGATTAATGCAGCAGGCTGATAGCAGGGCCTCATTTATATTTATTGGTGACTAATGTTCAACACAGAGAGTGAATGCACTCTATTTCGCCAACTGATTGTTATGGTACTCGTACAGCAGTTCTTGATTTGCAATAGAGTTTGAATGTGAGCAACTGATAATGAAAGCCACATCATGCCAGGACACCAAAAAAAAAAAATCATTGAGACAAAAGTAGCAGCTTAACAACAAGTCAGAAATAAGAGAATAATAAACTTTCGGAAAAGGGCAGGCTGAAAGAATAACCAAAGTCATGAAGGCCTAAAATATGGCAGGATTAGATCCTAAGATGGCGATAGATCAGCTTTTCGATGGAAGAAAGGTCATTAGAGTTATTGAAGAGAGAAGAGAGAAAAGAGTTCAAAAGTCTGGAGCAGGAAGAAAAGAAGTACTCTCTGCACCAATCAATCTGCAAGCTACAACTCTCCACACAGAACCTGTGAGACGAGGCCACTTGGAGAGTATTACATGGCCTCGCCAGTAGGGGAGGGATGCAAACTCACCAACTCATCAGAGCAGCGATGAAAGTAGTATTGATAGAAAAGAGAAAGTCATGTTTTACGACAAAGGGAAAGAAAATCCAGAAATCCAGATCAGGAGTAAGGGAAGGGTCATTGATGAGTGTGATGGCCTTAGATTCAACCCTATCAAGGAGATAAGTATATGAAGAAGCACCAGATATGTGAGAATAATACTCTTAGCAGGGACAGATAACACCTTCATTGATTTTTAGAAATTGAAAAGAGGAAAAGTAAACACGAAAACAAAAAAGAAGCCTTAAGATGCAGTTTTAGATATTTATATAATGTAACTGCTACAAAACAAGTTAAGAGGCTACCTGAATTTCTAATATGTTAACAGAATTAAGAGGGTAAATTTCATTAGTTTTAAAGCCAATAGGTCTATCAGGAGAAAATAAAAAGTTAGCCAGAAGCTGTATCTCGGTGATATTAAGTTTAAAGTTTGGGTGCCCCACTCAAACACACTCAGTAAATCAGAGTTGAGAGATGAAGAAAAAGTGATACGACTGAGTACAAGTAGCAGACAAAGGTTATGAAGCGAAGGCAGAGGAAAAGTGAAGGGTCGAATTGTCAGCAAAGGCGTGGATAAGAGAGGAAGATGGAGACTGGAGAGGATCGTTGATGAAGAGAAGGAACAGAGTAGGTGAAAGTACAGAGCCCCTTGCAAAACCACTGGTAACTGGGAATGAGCTAGACGTGATACCATAAAAAAACCACAAATATAAAACGGCCAAAAAGAAAACTGGAAGTCAGAGAACAGAGACAAGAGGAGAAGCCATAAGCAAGAAGTTTGGGCAACCGAGATTTGTCCCAAACACACTTTCAAAAGCCTTAGAGATATTAAGGGTGATGACAGAGGATTCCCCATAGTTTTTCAGGGATGACCATACAAGAGTGAGATAGGACAGGGGGTCACCAGTGGATCTTGCCTTGTGAAATTCGTATTGGTGGTTGGAAATAAGCAAGTTACATTCAGGATGTTTTAAGAAGTGAGAACTGAGCACAGTTTCCCATACTTTAGTTATAGTTGAGGTTTGGGCAATTGGTCAGAAGTAGGAAGGAATAGAATGATCACCCTTCTTAGGAACAGGATGAACTAAAGCATGCTTTCAAGATGAAGGATAGATACTGGTTGAGAGACTGAGGTGCATTCTATTTATTCTGCAGCTGCAAAGAGATATAATGATACTTTCAAAGAAACACATTTTGGTGTATATCAGCAACACAAGTGGTGGTCAACTCTAAAAACTTATTTATTTAGTGTAGATATAATAATGCCACCATCGCTTAAACTTGCTGGGCTCTTTACTCACTGCCCAAAAGAGAGAGGCAAGTATTATAGATGAAGTTTTAAATAGCAAGGAGTGCGATGAAGCTCTGTATTGCACGTGATTTCAAGCTACCGCACACTACTTAAGTTTTTTTTATGAGTGTGACACCGGGACAGGCAATAACTGCCCTCATTAATAAAGGACCGGGCACGAGAAAATACCAAGACGAAGGAAAAGAAAAAGGTTAAGGAAAGAAAACAGTCAAAGTAAAGAGGACCCAGAGATATGGAGGACTAGGCTCTGAGATGACAATAGATCAGCATTTTGAAGGATGATAGGTCATAAGAATTAGGATAGACAGAAGGAGGAAGAGTTCCAGAGTCTGGAGGTAGATGGGAAGAAGCAGTTGCTGCACCGACCAACCCGTGAGCTACAAATCTCCATACAGTACCTGTAACATGAGGCCGCTTGGCAAGTGTTACGTGGCCTCGGCAGTGGGGGAGATATGCATCTCGCCAACTCATCAGAGCAGCGATAGAAGTAGTAGCGATAGAAAAGAGAAAGGGAAGACACCTTATGGCAAAGAGAGAGAGAGAATCGAGATCAGAAGTAAGAGAAGGATCATTAATGAATCTAACTGCTTTAGATTCAACCTTATCAAGGAGATAAGTATAAGAAGAAGCACCCCAGATGTGTAAGCAGTATTCTGAGCAGGGACGGATAAGACCTTTATAAATTCTAAGTAACAGTAAAGAGGAAAAGTAATGACAAAAACGAAACAAAACCCCCAATTGTTTGGATGAAGATTTAGAAATATGGATTATGTGATTCCTCCAAGATAAGTTAGAGGCTATATAGAATCCTAATATGTTGATAGAATTAAGAGAATAAATTCCGTTAGTTTAGAAGACAATAAGGTTATCAGGAGGAGAAGAAGATAAAGAGATAGCCAGAAACTGTGTCTTGGAGGCATTGAATTTAACTAAATTTTGAGTGCCCCACTCAGATACTTTCTGCAAATCGGAGTTGAGAGTAGAAGAAAGAGTGATACAAGACTGATTATGAATAGCAGATGAAGTTGTGAATAAAAGGCAGAGGAATAGTGAAGGGTAGAATCATCCGCAAGGCATGAAGAAGAGAGGAGGATGGGGACTGTAGAAGATCATTGATGAAGAGAAGAAACAGAGCAGGTGAAAGAACAGAGTCCTGTGGACCACCACTGGTAACACAGAAAGGGCTAGATGTCGCACCATCAACAACTACAGATATAAAACGGTCAGTGTTGATGATCATAAAAGATAAGACAGCATTCTTGAAACTGTGAAATGTTTGGCATCCATGTGGTCAACTGTAATTGCGAAGTGATGGAAAAGTTGATTCATGCGTAGATTGAAGTTCAGATAAAAAAAAATGAACACCTTTAGGCAATTTTGCAAGAGCATACAAAGGCTAAAAGGCTTTTCCATAATTTGTAGGAGCAGGCCAAGAAACACTACATTCAAGAATCTGTGGCAATGACTGAATGGCTCAAGAGGTTCAAGATGCACAATGTTTGAGTGACCCGATAAGCAGCAAGTAGACAGGAGCTGCAAGGTTTGTGAATATGTTAAATGATACAATTATAGAAGAAGGTGATCAAGCACTGCATATGTGTGCATCTGTGCATGCGTGTGTGTGTGTAGGTGACTGTGAAAATGACTAAGGTAGACGTGGGATCATAAGTATTATTAATCAGCAAGTAGATGAGACTAAAGAAGGACGAGTGCCTTTGCATTTGCGTATTGAATATACGCCTTCATGAAATATACAGTGTTATAATTACTATCCTCTAAAGTATTGGGTTTCTCGAGATACTTCTATTATTCTTAATATAAAAAACCAATGTTGATCTCCGTAAATACATAGGCCACAATTCCTTCTTGCCAGGAGGGTAGCCGAGTTAAAGTATACGGATCAAGTAAGGTTGACGACTCCCAGTACATTACATAACCCCGATTATGTTAGTATAGGTTAAGTTAGGCATTAACCTAGCCTAAACTAAACAACTTAACCTAACTGAACCTAAGCTAACAATTTAAGAGGTTACTGAAAGCATTTTGATTATTTTTACTTTATCCAACCACACAGTCGTTATCTCTAGGAGACTCAGTCACTCACCCATTCACTTGTTCCACAACCTGACCTCCGTGTTCCCTTCTTTTTTCCCCACACGAATATCAAACAAAGTGATGTTATTAGAATATGGTGTCCGAATTAAAACTCAAAGCTACCTATACAAGCTAAGGGTTTCTGTTGGGGATAATCAGAGTAAGTAAAGTATGTTAATGCCCTTAAGTCTCTAGGTCAACTAGGCACGGAGTTACTGACAGGGCTACTGAATAGGTCTGAGCTGATATGCTGAACTAGGCTACTGAGGTGATCTTACTGGGCTACTGAGATGAATGCTGGCCTTACTGAGTTACAGAAATGGGTTATCTGTTAAATCTAGTTTAGATAAGTCTGCTTTCAACTGAACTGGGGGAATGGATGTACATACGTATATGCATGTGCATAATCTATGACATTTTCCCACTGTCAACCCGATAATTCTTTTAAATTATACATACATGAAAAATACACAATATTGTTAAATTACAACACTTAACTCTGATCACTGCAATATTACTTGCAATTAAAAGTAAATTTCAATTCAAAGAAGTGCATTTCATAATACTCTATCTGACATGATATCTTGGCATATATATTTATTATTAATATATTATAATTAATATAGGCGAGCTTGGGGGTTTAAATCTAGTCCCAATAGTATGTAAGCGTATATGTAATATCATAAAAAGGAGCATGAATAAAAACAGCCTACTTACCTGATTGGCTTTGTTAATTTGTTTTTTGAGGCCTGCGAACGCCATTTTAGTGGTGATTGCGGCAACGGAGCCTTAAAGAGTGGAGGGGAAGGGCGAGATATAACCGTAGCGATAACAACTGTCAATTCACAACCAATCACAACACCAGTTCAACGCTAGATGTAGCGGTTCACGGCTCCCAGTTGTACCAGAATCACAGTCACACTTTAAAATTGTCACGTGTCAGCACACTGTAGTTACACGAAAGCACCTGTGGAGCAAAGAATATATCTGTTAACATCTTTATTTTCTTCTTTTTGCACAAAAATCAGTTCTGAATACTTGAAGGAAAATAGTCTCTGGAAAAAACTGCAGAAAAAATTCACATGATAAATGTTTCCTTTGATTCAAGACTTTAACTGACAATATATGTCTTGTACACACAACTTTTTTTTATATGTGATAACAGGACAAAAGAAAAAAATAAATAAACTACCCTCATCCAGCCTGGGCACGATGAAAACATAAAGTAAAGCGAAACAAAGCTGGGGAGTATTGAGACTTGTCAGATGTGAAGGGATAATAAGACATGTGTAATGAATATCCAAGAATATTTGGTGTTTATGTAGGCATAGTAAAAGAACAGTAACTGAAGGAAGACTTAACATCGAACTGTCCTGGACAGTTTTATCTTATGCTGGCGTCACACATAGCCAAAACTCCCGACCCGACTCTTAAGACCGCGTTCCGACGGAATCTTCGCTCAATCCTTGGAGATCCGGCAGATTTTTTAGCCGACAGGTGCATTCCTGTGCCTGTCGGAAGTGCGTCATACGTCCTCGTAAGCATTCCTATGGATTGTAATTGCAATCGTACGGAGTAGTTTGGACGCGTAATTTAGCGTACGACTGATCATACGCAAACGTAAGTCTCATCATAGAAAACGGGAAATTTAAATTTTTGACTATTACGACTGGGCCAACCATGCTCCCGACGCTCCCTACCCATCGTAGGGGAACGTACACGTTCGTAGGGGGTTGTTCATTTTCATAATTTTATACTGAGAAGATATTAAGTTTAATATTTTACAATTAATAATGTAGTTATATTTGCCCTTACTTTTCCATTTATATAATTATGTTAGAATTGATCCTAGTGAACAATATATATATATATATATATATATATATATATATATATATATATATATATATATATATATATATATATATATATATATATATATATATATATATATATATATATATATATATATATATATATATATATATATGGGATATTTGTGAAAGTATAACCCTGATTTATATATTTGGCACTTCAGCTACTTATATATATAAGTAAATATATGTTGGCCATGTATGTTAATATATTTCATATATTTTGTTTGACACATTTATGGATTTGATTAATTCATATTTTGATATGAGGGAAAAAATAAATGCACATCATATCAAGAACACAGTGAAAGAAATAAGGAATTACATGAGACATTTACCTATAAAGAGCTTGATATATATTAAGAATGATTGTTATATTTTGTACATAGAAAGCAGACAGGAAATGTTTTTTTTTCTTAATGCTCACTCAAAGAAACGTGTCTGTACATTAACATCAAACAACAATAACAACAACAGCAACAACAACAACAACAATAATAATAATACTATAATAATAATAATAATAATACTATAATAATAATAATAATAATAAGAATAAGAATAAGAATAAGAAGAAGAAGAAGAAGAAGAAGAAGAAGAAGAAGAAGATCATGCTAAAACAATAAGAAATGCGGCAAGCGGACCAGGAAAACTGAACGCCCAGGACTGGGTTGTCAGAAATGAGACCACGCATGAGCGCGCTGTCTTTTCGTACTGCGCTGCCAGACGTATAAGCGAATTTTAAAATTTTTAACGGTTCCAGACCCGGAGGCCTGCGTACGCCGGGTAGGATCGATCCTCTGGATCGTACACGGGCATACACCTTCTCCTACGCCCACGTACTATCAAGAAGATCGATCTTACCCATCGTACGCAGTCTTCTACGACTGATTTGGTCTTCTGAATCACGGAGATTATTGGGTGCAGCAGCCAATTATCGTAGGCCCTCCACGACGGTTCAGGACCCCCTCGATTTTTTTAAACTACGTAGGACCGTTAGGATTCCGTCGTACGCGGACGAAAAATTACACCCGATTATCGTAATGACGTCATTGCTGCCGGGAGGATTCCGTCTTTAGACGGTTTTAAGAGTTGGGTCGGGAATTTTGGCTATGTGTGACGCCAGCATTAGTCCACTAGTCCCTTTCAGCTGTAGTTAATTTACATATGACAATCTACAATGACGCAAAATCACTTCTTACTCAGTGCCTTAGATAAACAAGGGTAATATAACAAAGACATTTATATGTCATTGACTGGTATCACATGACATAAATATGGCCAGGTCAGGTTAGGTCAGACTAGGTCAAGTTAGGTTAGTAAAGGTGACGTTTTCCTTTCATGTAGTCCTGTGATTCATCTCCCTACAATCTTTGAATCAGTCTTCACTAGCTAAGTAGCAATATTAGCGCCTCGCTGGCTCCAGCCAAGAGGTCCCGAGTACACCATTCCGGTAGTGATGTCCCACGTGTGTAAAGGGCGGTTTACACGGTCAAACGGTGCGTCGAACGCGGTTCGATAGACAAGTGTTTGAGTGATGTTCGAACGTGTGAACGGGGTATTTGGTTGTCGAACACGTTCGACAAACGTGTTCGACAACCAAATTCCCCATGTTCGACAACCAAATACCCCGTTCACACGTTCGAACATCACTTCAAACACTTGTCTGTCGAACCGTGTTCGACGAACCGTTTGACCGTGTAAACCGCCCTTAAGGCCGTGTAAACCAAGCAGACTCACTGAATACACCATTTAAGTGATGTCCATGGAGGAACAGCACCATCAATTCGCAGTTCTCATGATTTCTTCTTTATTACGACAGCTGAGGGATCAGCATTTTTATTAATCATTAACCAAATCCACATCTCTCCCTAAATGCTGTTGCTCCACCCCCCCCCCCCCCCCCTCTCTCTCTCTCTCTCTCTCTCTCTCTCTCCCCCTCTCTCTCTCTCTCACACACACACACACACACACAAAACACTTGTTCTGCACTTGAGGCCAATAAAGATTTTTTTTCTCTCTCTCATTCGCTCTCTCTCTCTCTTTCTCTCTCTCTCTCACACACACACACACACAAGGACTTGTTCTGCATATTGGTCAATAAAGATTCTCTTTCTCTCTTTCATAAGGACTGCACAGTAGGTTGGCCCATGGAACAACCGCACGCTGCAACACTACAGTTCAAGGTCTTTTGAAGTTGAATAGGACTGTCCAGGACAGTTCGATGTTAAGTCCTCCTTGGATATCTGTTTCACATCTCTTATCATTCTCTCACATCTGACAAGTCACGCACGATTAGGAAGGCTTTATTTTATTTTAGGCCCGTCCTGGTGTCACTCATAAAAAAATATGGGCCAATAAAGATTTCTCTCTCTCTCTCTCTCTCTCAAAAGGACTTGTTCTGCATATAGGCCATGGTTTCAGACCGAAACTCTCGACGGAAACTGCACTGCTCAAAGTTACGAATAGTATCTATAATAATATAAATATGAAAAAAATATCTCTGCTTGTATTATTAGACT
>JAXCGZ010006563.1:2500-15000 GCA_037179515.1 Halocaridina rubra
GACTATCAGTTAAATTTTTTGTTTTGTTTTATTTTTTATGATAGGCATACTGAAATAAATAACTCATTCTTATTTGAAATGACTGTCATTAGGAATGTTTATTTTTTTTCGGTGATAGGCACTAAGATCTAGTAGTTTTTGTTATTTTCAGTTACTGTCAGGAGGATGTGGTCATTTTTCTTTGGCATGTATTTGTGTGTGTGCATGCACGCCCGCGTACGTGGATGTGCGTGTGTGTGTGTGTGCTTGTATGTGTGTAAGGGTTTATGAAATATAACTATATGCTGGCTGTATCATTCATGATGAGCAGCAGAAGCTATAGAATTCAAGTTTCATATATGGCTCCAAGAAGCTGTTAGCCTAGATCAGTGGCCAAAGATAAGGCAATCATCTAGGTCGATCGGCTAAGACAGATGATAAGTACTGTGGATCATCTAATTAGTGGCTGTAAGTAGCTGTCAGCCTAGGAATGGTGGCACACACGAAGCAACCATCCTGACCGATGGATTAAGCTAAATGAAAGGTACTGCAGAGGTATTTCCATAATACTGTGGAATGTTTCCTCCTTTTAAGGCTCAACAGCAAAATCGGCATGTGAATGTGTTATCAGCATTTCGCCTTGAGAGAGAGAGAGAGAGAGAGAGAGAGAGAGAGAGAGAGAGAGAGAGAGAGAGAGAGAGAGAGAGAGAGAGAGAGAGAGAGAGAGAGAGAGAGAGAGAGAGAGAGAGAGAGAGAGAGAGAGAGAGAGAGAGAGAGAGACTATCATTATCATTTTGAATGGCTAATTGCAGACGTCTGTTCCTCTTCAAATAGGAAAAACAAAGTTTGAAACCAATTAATGCTTTTTAGGTTTAGAGAAAACTGATAATAGTTGCGATTTGTAATTGGGGGAAATGAGAGAAAAATAGTAGGTGAAATTGATGAACCAATTTTATTGATGGGTTTTGGTGGTATAGTTCTATCCAAGGCCCAATTTCTTAAGCAGTGTAAAACTAGGCTACCATATTGTTAGTTCGCTAGACACGCAGAATTGGATTTCATAAACGCATCTGACGCGATTCTATGTATGGCTAGGAGCCCGTACGGGATCCTAGCCATACACAGAACCACGTCAGATGCGTTTATGAAATCCATTTGTGCGTGTCTAGCTAACTAACAATATGGTAACCTAGGTTTACACTGTTTAAGAAATCGGGCCCAAGTCTACGTTCAGTTACGGACCCTTTTCTATGCCTATATATAAGCAGAATATTCTTGCATATTCGTTACACATCTTTTATCCATTCACATCTGGCAAGTCACAATACTATCCATCTCTTTTCCTCTTTGCTTTATGTGTCTTCGTGCCACACTCATAAAAAAGTAAAGAGATGAATGTCCTCTGCCTCCCATGTCCTTTATCATTTATATTTCTATTAAAAAGGATTGTGTTTTATTCGCGTTTAGAAATAAGTATCCTCTACCACCCATGGTTCACTATCTCTTTTCCTCTCTTATTCTGCATTGCTTCTTTTTCTCATTTCACAGAGATGGGTGGATCCACTGCCTCCGATAGTTCATTCTTTCTCTCTCTCTTCCTCTACATTCTATTCTTTTATTCCTGAAGTTAGGTTGGTTATGTTCAAACGAGTTGTTTGGCATTATTTAGCTTCCTCTGCTTCCATTAGTTCATTCTTTTAGTTCATTGTTTTTTCTCTTTTACTTTCCATATTTTTTCTCTTTTCCTTGGAGATGGGTGGGTTCTATCCATGTGAGGTATTCAGTATCTTTTGCCTCCCATAGAACTCTCTCTCTCTCTCTCTCTCTCTCTCTCTCTCTCTCTCTCTCTCTCTCTCTCTCTCTCTCTCTCTCTCTCTCTCTCTCTCTCTCTCTCTCTCTCTCTCTCTCTCTCTCTCTCTCTCTCTCTCTCTCTCTCTCTATCTATCTATCTATCTATCTATCTATCTATCTATCTATCTATCTATCTATCTATCTATCTATCTATCTATCTATATCTTACTCTGCATGTTCTACTTTACCCCAAAAATTGCTTGATTTTTTTTCTGAGTTAGAAGTTAGGATTCCTCAGCCTCCGATATCAGTTCTCACCCTATTACTCTGCTGTTTCTTTTAGCATTTTCCTGGACTGTGGGATAAAAATTCGTCCTCTGTGTTCCCCGCGTGTCATGAGTATCGAGTAATAAATGCTGGGGTACGGGACTGGAGATCCCCTCTTGTGCATTCAGTTCGCTAAAGGAATAAAGGATGTACTATAACTTAGCCACTCCTTATTTGAAGAGAATTATGTCCCTTACACACACACACACACACACACACACACACACACACACACACACACACACACACACACACACACACACACACACACTACACACACTATATATATATATATATATATATATATATATATATATATATATATATATATATATATATATATATATATATATATATATATATATATATATATATATATATATATATATATATATATATATATATATATATATATATATATATATATATATATATATATATATATATATATATATATATATATATATATATATATATATATATATATATATATATATATATATATATATATATATATATATATATATATATATATATATATATATATATATATATATATATATATATATATATATATATATATATACTTAAAACTTATGCACTGTCATTGCTTTGGAGGTTCGAATCAATCCAAGAAACAGTGATTTATTCATACGTGTTACAGCTTGTGTGAATATATGTACAGAGATAGATAGATAGATAGACACTCCTACATTCTTTCCATGTGTATTTGCAATATACTACAATGCCAGTTAATGATTTTGAGATATGTATACCTGTACACCACATCTTTGCATTACTGAAAATATTCATTCTCTTTCTCTAACAAAAGTCTTTCATGAATGCTTAGATAGTTGTGCACCCATTGTAGCAAGAAAAATAACCAGCCCCTCACACCCCCTGGCTAACTAATGACATCAAAGAGGCAATGCAAATCAGAAATCAAATGCAAAAAGAGCTAAAAATCAATAGATATGATATGACTCTCCGAGATTGTTATAAAGCAGAAAAGAAACGTGTCAGATCTCTCATCAGTGTAAGTAAAAAAGACTTTAAAAAAAATTAATGACTCTAGACATGATACAGCAGCAACATGGAAAGTTATGAAAATACTACGGAGTTGAAAGACAAAGTAGGAAAAACGTTGGCAAAAATACATATAAGAAAACACAAGAAAACATAAACTCAGTGAATGTGAGTAATTGCTTAAAGGACAATTCTTCCAATGTAAATGCAGGAGAGTACTTCAAGATAAATCCTATCGATTGTGCTACCCTAATTCTTACCATAAAGAGCATAAGAAACTCTGGCTCTTATGGTCCTGATGGTATACCATCTCAGTTCATCAAAAATGATCTACCCATGATTGTATCTTATATTCTAAATATTATGAACACTTCCATTGTTACTAAAAAGTTTCCTGACTCTTGGAAAAGATCACATGTAATACGTCTGCATAAATAGGGGGAAAGAGAAGATGTGACAAACTATCGTTCCATTTCCCTACTACCCATTTTCTTTTTGATATTAGAAAAAATTGTTGCATGCCAACTTATGTCATATTTAGAGTCAAATAGACTATTATCTATTAACTAACATGGTTTCAGACCGAAACTCTTGACAGAAACTGCACTGCTCAAAGTTATGAATAGTATCTCTAGTAATATAGATATGAAAAAAAATATCTCTGCTTGTAGTATTAGACTTATCAAAAGCCTTCGACAGTGTAAACCATGAAATTCTTATACGTAAATGTACTAACCTAAATATTGATCCGAGCTGGTTTAGAGAGCATCTATCTAAGCGATAACAGTCTAAACGTCTTAAAAACATTTTCTCTATGCCAAAAAATATATCAGTTGGTGTTCCACAGGGATCAGTACTTGGTCCTATCCTCTTCTCCATTTACTTAAATGATCTATCTTCTTTCATTTCTGACTGTTTAGTCGTACAATATGCAAATGACACTCAAGTACTCCTTAGTGGTGATATTAATAATCTCCCAGAGCTAACCTTAAGAGCAAAAAACACTCTGTCAAAAATTAAAACCCATTTTCAAGAAATTGGGCTGTTAATTTACGAAGGTAAAACACAATGCATGTTTATTGGTTCAAGGTTCCATATAGCACAAATTCCAGAAAATACAACAATTAATTTTTGCGACAATATTATTACACCAAGCAAACCAGTCAAAAACCTAGGAATTCACTTTGATAACTACATGTTGCTTGATTCCCACATAGATAAAGTATGCAAAAAGGTTACAGGAACATTAATGTACTTATCACGTATAAAAGACTATTTTGAGACAACCTCTCGAATAACTGTTGTTGAATCTCTAGCCCTAAGTCACATTAATTACTGCACAACTGTTTGGGGAGCTACCAATAAGACTCAGATAAACAGAATACAGAAGCTTATTAATTTTGCAGCTCGAGTTGCCCTGGGAGGAATAAAAAAATATGACCACATCACACCAGCTCTCAATAACCTTGGGTGTCTGTGGGCAGAAAACAAGGTCGTCTATGCTATCTATGTTTTTGCATACAAAATTTTGGACCATCATTATCCTAGCTGGCTATTTGATTCAACAGGGATATAAGGGGAACCAACACAAGACAGAGCTGTAAGCTCTTTATTCAGAGAACAAGCACATAAGCAGGTTCAAAGATGATCACTATTAAAGGGCCAACACTCTGGAGCAATATTCCAGAGCATCTTAAATGTGCATCCTCCTTCACAGCTTTCAAAGGCAAACTTTATAGTTTTCTTTTGGACAAATAGCTGCTGCTCACACATAAACTAAACTTAATGATTTAATACAATTTCTCTTAACACTAACCTCTCTATATGTAAACTGATATCGACTTCTCTGTTCTCTAAGTTAAGAACTAATTATTCTCATTGAAAGGAAAACAAATATGGGAAAGATGCCGATAATAATGATACTGTATCTAGTGTTATTATGACTGTATTATTAACATTATTGTTAACATTTTTATTACATCATTACTATTTTCTATGAAAGCTACATTTAATTTAACTGTATGTATTACCTCTTATTTATTAGTTCAATTACATGTTTACTTATGTTACTTTTATTTTTAAGAAGAATAACCATTGTACAGAAATGGAAATAACTGTTTGTTTTGTTTGTTTATTTGTTTGTTCTCTCCCTTCCTATATATTTATATCTTTCTTACTTATTTATTACTATTTATCTTGATATTTTCTTCTCAAAAAGAAAAGTGATTATGCCTTATATTACTTTTAGCGACACGGTTTGGATTCAAAATATAAAATTCGATTAAAACCGGAGTATCCAGAAATCTACTTCATTTCTCTGAGCATCAAGTAATCATAATTAAGTAAAAAGTAATCTATAATGAATAAAGATGATAATGGATACATTGTCTTGTGGAATCTCTACCCATCAACATCACTCTTTGTTTTCTACGTAATATATACAACATAGTTGCTTTACTTATTTTACTGGATTATATAGGTTGATATACTCCATTACAGCCAATTATTATAATCTATTGGAACTTTCTGATCGTTTCTTGTTCATTACATCGATTATTTACGACTTTTTAAGTAATTGGATGTGAAAAATACGTTAATATGAAATGGTGTGTCTATGTACGTGCAGAGCGAATTTTATTTATACTCAAGCAATAAAGTATTACGTCACGGATTCCCTTTCTAGTAAGGGCTAGGATGGTGCCTCCTCTTCGATGGCCATTGGATTTGGCAGAGTTTAATCATCACCCAGAGTGAATGCCATAACTAACTACCCGGCCTCATTGTCCAAAGCAAATTTTATATATATTTTTGGTAAATACTATAATTAAATTGTATACTGTATATGATATATATACTTCGCTCCTGGAACCGCTTAACGTAAGGGAAGCATCAAACCCTGACCCAAGTATTTAAGTAGCATCAGCATATTTTGCATTGGTACCAGTTCAGTGGGCTAAAGAATCTTGGTAATTGTTGAGCTGACGCCCATTAATTTATTTGGACAATAAAATGTGGCTATTATGCAGATTTTGTTTGCGAAATGATCTGCTCTTGCAATTATTTCTTCGGAAATAAACGGTATTCTAGAGACACTCCCTTCCTAAAGAATATCACATTAAGATCAATCGTTTTTGCTACAAATTCATTAGAAAACCAAATATATGAGAGTCTTGAATTATGCAGTTACTATTTTGTAAGTGGAGGCAGACCGCCTTACTTAGCCAAGCCTACCCCAAATTCATATTAGAAGATAACTAAGGACTTTAATTAAAAAATGTACGTATCCATTACCAGAGCGAAGCAATCTTATACATTTAAAAAAAAAACGCAGGTAAAGACAAACCTTTTGGTATTCATTCAATATGTGATCTAGCATGAATATTTACGTTCCAATAGGTCCTCTACCAAAGTTTTTCCATTTAACTAGCAAGCATTGACACTACAGGTTAGGTTAGGATAGGCTAGGTTAGCTTAAGTTAGGTTAGGTTAATTGTTATTTAGGTAAATTGAATTGAAAAATCATGGTAGAACAAGTATTGGTGTGTTACTGTTAACAGCTGACGAGTTTGCTAGTTAAATGAAGAAACCTTGGTAGAGCACACACATGTTTTCACATATGGTAATGTATTTATTTGATTTTTATTAATGCCCATGTAGCTGAAATTCGAATTAAATGCGAAAAACGAACCCAAGTGTGAGGTTAATTGTTATTTAGGTAAATTGAATTGAAAAATCATGGTAGAACAAGTATTGGTGTGTTACTGTTAACAGCTGACGAGTTTGCTAGTTAAATGAAGAAACCTTGGTAGAGCACACATATGTTTTCACATATGGTAATGTGTTTATTTGATTTTGTTAATGCCCATATAGCTGAGTTCGAATTAAATGCGAAAAACGAACCCAAGTGTGAGGTTAGTTGAAACTGTTATATGAACAAAAAGGCATTCAGACAAAATGCGTTCATTACTAGTATAGCAGTTAAGCTGTAAGGTTTGTTTCTCTTTTAGAAATTCAGTGGTGAAGTTGATAGTGCCTTGGCATAGTACTTGTGAGTCTTAGGTTTGAGTTCCTGCCAGGTTTAAGATAAGATTTATATATATATATATATATATATATATATATATATATATATATATATATATATATATATATATATATATATATATATATATATATATATATACATATACATATACATATACATATACATATACATATACATATACATATACATATACATATACATATACATATACATATACATATACATATACATATACATATACATATACATATATATATATATATATATATATATATATATACATATATATACTATATATATATATATATATATATATATATATATATATATATATATATATATATATATATATATATATATATATATATATATATATATATATATATATATATATATATGAGACTTTGAAGCAAAGTTTGCATGCTTATGATCACATATGGCCCATGTGGTGAACAAAACTGAGGTAGAAAAAGAATTTTGAACGAAACTGAGCGACTGTGGAAGACTTGGTAATGAATGTTAATGTTGGGTTAATGGAAGATTTGAATGTTAGAATAGGGAATAACCAATTGGATGGTGTAGTGTTGAAGTATTGAGTGCCTGGTAGAAATGAGAGTGGAGAGAAAGTTAAGAACATAAGAACATAAGAATAGAGGACACTGCAACATGCCTACTGGCACACACGAGGCAGCTCCATTTTTGAATTGTATCTTCAGCATGTCTAACCTATTCTATTCTACTCTACTTATTTATACTATTTTTCTTTTTATGATTTTTCTAATAAGCACTAACCTATTCATACCCACCCTACCTCTGTCATATGTCTATCTAATCTACATTTGAAGGTGTCTAAGGTATTGGCATTTACTATCCTACTAGGAAGCTTGTTCCATGCATCAGCTACTCTATTACCAAACCAATTTTTACCAATTTCCCTTCTGAACCTAAATTTATCAAGCTTAAATCATTCAATTTCCATCCTATAATAGGGTGACCAGAATTGCACAGCATAATCTAAATGGGGCCTAACTAATGCAAGATAGAGCTGCAAAATAACTTTTTCCGTCCTATTGCTAACACTTCTTTAGATAAATCCTAAAATTCTGTTTGCTTTATTTCTGACTGCTGTGCATTGCTCTCTTGGCTTAAGACTCCTACTCACAGGAACTCCCAAATCCCTTTCACACTGAGAACTCATGATTTCATGGTTATTTAGTTTATAACTAGTATTGTCTTTTATAGTACCCATTTTAACTACTTTACATTTTTCAACATTAAATTCCATTTGCCATTTGTCCGACCATTCAGATAATCTATTTAGATCTTCCTGTAAAGCATGAATGTCTTCTTTTCCATTTATAATTCTACCTATTTTAGTGTCGTCTGCGAATTTACTTAGGTTACTACTGATATCCGAATCCAGGTCATTTAGATATACGATGAATAATAGGGGACCCAGTACCGAGCCTTGTGGTACCCCGCTAGTAACCGAGCCCCACTCCGATTTCTCTCCATTTATGCAAACCCTCTGTTTTCTGTCTTTTAACCATTGTTTGATCCATCTGAGAACAGCTCCTCCTATACCATGAGCTTCCAGCTTTTTAACTAATCTTTTGTGAGGAACTCTATCAAAAGCTTTGCTAAAATCTAGAGATATTGTATCATATTCTTTGCCACAATCTACTGCCTCGTAAACTTCTGAATAAAAAGACAGTAAGTTTGTAAAGCACGAAAAACCCTTAAGAAACCCGTGTTGTGAAAGTTTTGTCAGTCTGTGTAATTCTAGATGTGCCCTTATTTTAGTTGCAATTATGGATTCTAGAATCTTACCCACTGTTGACGTTAAACTTACCGGCCTATAATTATTCTTTTTCACTCGTTCTCCTTTTTTAAATATTGGTACCACATCTGCCAATTTCCACTCCATGGGTACCGATCCTAATTTTATTGAATTATTAAATAATGCAGTTAGTGGACAACTAAGCTCTTCCTTGCATTCCTTTAATATTCTAGCATATATTCCATCAGGTCCCGGAGATTTCTGAGCCTTTAATTTATCTATTTCTTTTATTACCTCCTCTCTCGTAATATTTATTGAAGTAAGTATATTATCGGGACCGTCTCTGTAAATGGATTCTACTTCCGGAATATTTTCCAAGTTTTCATTGGTAAATACAGATAAGAAATAATCATTTAAACATGTACACATCACTTTATCGTCATCTGTGATATGGCCATTGGCTACTTCAATTGGTCCGACTTTTTCCTTAAATTTTGTTTGCTAATGTTGATAAAACCCTTTAGGATTTTCTTTAGCTTCTCCTGCTATTCTAACTTCGTATTTTCTTTTCGACTCTCTAACTATCTTTTTAACTTCCCTGTTTAACTGTATATATTGCTGCCTCATCTGCTCTTCACCTCTTTTTAGTTTCCTGTATATTCCTCTTTTAATACCTATAAGATTCTTTATTCTATTGTTCATCCATTTAGGATCATTTTTTCTTGATCTGCAATGTTTCATGAGAACATAGTCTCTCTGACTATTCTTCAGAGTCATGACAAAATTGTTATATTCCTCATCCAAATTTATATTAACTGGCGGACTGCTGTTCTTTCCTGTGAGAGAATTTAATGTATTGATCTTATCTTGTGATAATCCTTGGCATGTGGTAGTCAAATCTCGGGGTAATCTGCTACCTGCGACCTGACCTGCTGGATTAACTACCCACATCTGTACCCCAGAAATCCCTTCCCATACCTCATTAGATAATTTAGTTTTTAAGCCCTCAAAATCTCCTGCTCTAAAGTTTGGAACAATATTCTTATTTTCCTTTATAGTTTCCTTGAAAATTATGTTAAATCTAATGGAATCATGGTCACTGTTGCCCAATTTTTCACCAACTTCTAAATTTGTAACCATATTCTCTCTATTACTAAGAACTAAATCTAGTATATTCACCCCCCGTGTTGCTTCAAGTACATGCTGAGAAAGGAAATTGTCTTCTACTACTTCCAAAAACTCCTTAGAGCTACTATCACCTGTTATGGTTTCCCAGTTAATATTTCTAAAATTAAAATCGCCTACAATGCAAACTCTTTTTGACCTGGTCACTATAGACATTTCATCGTCGTATATAACTTGCGACTTAATATTATCGAGATCAGGTGGTCTGTATACTAATCCTGCAACTAGATTTTCTATATTATTTTTAATTTCAACCCATAAGGTTTCTGAATATAGCAATGTGTATTGAGAAAGAGATTTTGAGAGCTAATATTGTATTTAAGAATAAGGATGTCCACATGTATAAGTGGCTCTTAATAGGTAACGAAGGAATAGTAGACAAGGCATTCATGGATTATTGTGTGGTGGACAGGAGAGTGATTGGAAGAGTACTGAATGTGAATGCACTGAGAGGAGCTAGTGGTATAATATTTGATCATTATTTAGTGGGAAATAGAGTGAGAGTAGGAGAAAAGTGGAGAAAGAGAAGAAGAGAGAGTTGAAAAAGGATGTTATAAGTAAGTGAAGTTAATAAAAAGGAGGAAAATTATGAGTACAAAGCTAGGATAAGGAATGTGTGGAATGTATGGAAAGATAATGTGGAGGAGGAAGTGGAAAAAAAAGGGAGTTGGTTCAAGGAGGCAATGTATGGAAGAACAGTAACTGGTGAAAGTAAATGGAAAGGTAGTTAATGGTGGAATGAAAAGGTGAGTACAGTAGTGACTGAAGAGCAGTAAGCATTTGAGGTATGGGTGACGATATAGAATGTACAGGCATTTGAAAAGCATAGTGCAAAGAGCATGCTAGTGACAATGTGATGAAGAAGGAAAAGATAGAAGTGGAAGTGAGGTGGGGTAGGATGTTGTGTGAGAATTTTAAAAGGAATAAAAAGATGTTTTGAAAAAGGTGAAAAGAGTAAGGAGGTGAGTGTGATATATATATATATATATATATATATATATATATATATATATATATATATATATATATATATATATATATATATATATATATATATATATATATATATATATATATATATATATATATATATATATATATATATATATATATATATATATATATATATATATATATATATATATATATATATATATATATATATATATATATATATATATATATATATATATATATATATATATATATATATATATATATATATATATATATATATATATATATATATATATATATATATATATATATATATATATATATATATATATATATATATATATATATATATATATATATATATATATATATATATATATATATATATATATATATATATATATATATATATATATATATATATATATATATATATATATATATATATATTTATATATATATATATATATATATATATATATATATATATATATATATATATATATATATATATATATATATATATATATATATATATATATATATATATATATATATATATATATATATATATATATATATATATATATATATATATATATATATATATATATATATATATATATATATATATATATATATATATATATATATATATATATATATATATATATATATATATATATATATATATATATATATATATATATATATATATATATATATATATATATATATATATATATATATATATATATATATATATATATATATATATATATATATATATATATATATATATATATATATATATATATATATATATATATATGTATATATATGTATATCTATATATATATATATATATATATATATATATATATATATATATATATATATATATATATATATATATATATATATATATATATATATATATATATATATATATATATATATATATATATATATATATATATTATATATATATATATATATATATATATATATATATATATATATATATATATATATATATATATATATATATATATATATATATATATATATATATATATATATATATGTATATATATATATGTATATGTATATGTATATGTATATGTATATGTATATGTATATGTATATATATATATATATATATATATATATATATATATATATATATATATATATATATATATATATATATATATATATATATATATATATATATACATATATACATATATACATATATATATATATATATATATATATATATATATATATATATATATATATATATATATATATATATATATATATATATATATACATATACATTTATATATATATATATATATATATATATATATATATATATATATATATATATATATATATATA
>JAXCGZ010006563.1:20000-35336 GCA_037179515.1 Halocaridina rubra
GGAAAAGAAGATGTTGGCAAATGTTAGGTGGGGACAGGATTTTAGTAGGTCATATGAGTAGAATAAAAAGATTTTTTGGAAATAAGTGAAGAGAGTAAGGAAGGGTGGATCGAGGAAGGAAGTGACAGCGAAAGATGTGAATGGACAGATGTTAAGAGGGAACGATGCAAGGAAAAGATGGGCAGAATATTTTGAGTGCTTGCTGAATTTTGAGGAAGATAGAATGGCATTCATAGTGGCAGTGGGGGTTGTTAAAGTGCCAATAATAGGGGATTAAAATTAGAGAGAGATTACCACAGAGGAGGAGAAAAGGGCATTGTATGAAGTGAAAGCAGGTAAAGCTCCTTGAATGGATGGCGTGAGGGCGGACATGTTGAAAGAAGGGGTTGTGACTTCATTGGAATGGTTAGTGAGAGTGTTTAATATATCCTTTATGTTGTCAATGGTGCCAGTGGAATGGGTGATTGCTTATATAGTGCTTCTATGCAAACGTATGGGAGATGTGTATGAATGCAGTAATTTTAGGGGTATAAGTTTGTAGAGTGTGGAAGAATATGTTAATGGTCGGATACTGGTTAGTAGGATTAGGGATGAGACAGAAAATGTGATCGCGGAAGTGCAGAGTGGTTTTAGGAGAGGTAGAGGTTGTATAGATCAGATTATTATAGTTAGGCAGTTATGGGAGAAATATTTAGCAAAGAGGCAGGATGTGTATTTTACATGTTTGGCTTTGGAGAAAGCGTATGATAGAATTGATAGAGAGGCAATGTGGAATGTTTTGAGATTATATGGAATTAATCGTAAACTGTTGCATGCAGTGAAGAGTTTGTATGAGGGTAGTAGAGCTTGTGTTAGGGTAGGGAATGAAGTGAGTGAGTGGCTTCCAGTGAGTGAGGGATTGAGACAGGAATGTGTGATGTCACCATGGCTGTTCAATTTGTATATTGATGGAGTTGTAAGAGAGGTGAATGAGCGAGTGCAAGGTCAATGTTTGAGAATGGTAGATAGGGATGATAACGATTGTTAGCTTAATCAGTTGCTGTATGCAGATGATACTGTGGTGGTGGCAGATTTAAAGGAGAAGCTGTGTCAGTTAGTGTCAGAATTGGCAATGGTCTGTGAGAAAAGGAAGATGCAAGTGAATGTGGGAAAGAGTAAGGTTATGAGATGTACAAGAAATGAAGATGGTGCTGGATTGAATGTTATGTTGAATGGAGAGACACTTGAGGAAGTTGATCAGTTCAAGTATTTAGGCATGGTTATAGCTGCAAATGGTGGAGTGGAAGATGTGTGTCACAGAGTGAATGAAGGATGTAAAGTGTTGGGTGCGTTTAAATGAGTGATGAAGAATAGAGGGTTGGAAATGAATGTTAAGAAAGCTTTGTATGAGAAAGTGGTTGCCCAACTGTGATGTATGGATCAGAGTTATGGGGTATGAAAGTAAGTAAAAGGTGAAAGCTAAATGTGTTTGAGATGAAATGCCTGAAGAGTATGATTGGTGTATCTCGATTGGATAGGGTTAGGAAAGAAGTGGTGAGAACAAGAATGAGTGTGAGGAGAGAAATTGCAGCCTGAGTAGATATGAAATTTCTCAGATGATTTGGCTATGTGGAAAGGATGGATGATCAAGGACTGCTGAAAAAGGTGATGAATACGAGAGTTGATGGGAAAAATGCTAAAGGAAGTTCTAGGTTTGGATGGATGGATGGAGTAAGGAGACCCTTGTATGATATGAGGATGGATGTGAGGGAGGGAAGTGAACGTGCTAGGAATAGGAATGAGTGGTGAGCGATAGTGATGCAGCTCTGATGGGGATCTGCTGTTACCATATATATATATACATATATATATATATATATATATATATATATATATATATATATATATATATATATATATATATATATATATATATATATATATATATATATATATATATATATATATATATATATATATATATATATATATATATATATATATATATATATATATATATATATATATATATATATATATATATATATATATATATATATATATATATATATATATATATATATATATATATATATATATATATATATATATATATATATATATATATATATATATATATATATATATATATATATATATATATATATATATATATATATATATATATATATATATATATATATATATATATATATATATATATATATATATATATATATATATATATATATATATATATATATATATATATATATATATATATATATATATATATATATATATATATATATATATATATATATATATATATATATATATATATATATATATATATATATATATATATATATATATATATATATATATATATATATATATATATATATATATATATATATATATATATATATATATATATATATATATATATATATATATATATATATATATATATATATATATATATATATATATATATATATATATATATATATATATATATATATATATATATATATATATATATATATATATATATATATATATATATATATATATATATATATATATATATATATATATATATATATATATATATATATATATATATATATATATATATATATATATATATATATATATATATATATATATATATATATATATATATATATATATATATATATATATATATATATATATATATATATATATATATATATATATATATATATATATATATATATATATATATATATATATATATATATATATATATATATATATATATATATATATATATATATATATATATATATATATATATATATATATATATATATATATATATATATATATATATATATATATATATATATATATATATATATATATATATATATATATATATATATATATATATATATATATATATATATATATATATATATATATATATATATATATATATATATATATATATATATATATATATATATATATATATATATATATATATATATATATATATATATATATATATATATATATATATATATATATATATATATATATATATATATATATATATATATATATATATATATATATATATATATATATATATATATATATATATATATATATATATATATATATATATATATATATATATATATATATATATATATATATATATATATATATATATATATATATATATATATATATATATATATATATATATATATATATATATATATATATATATATATATATATATATATATATATATATATATATATATATATATATATATATATATATATATATATATATATATATATATATATATATATATATATATATACATATATATATACATATATATATATATATATATATATATATATATATATATATATATATATATATATATATATATATATATATATATATATATATATATATATATATATATATATATATATATATATATATACGTATATATACATATATATCTACTATATATATATATATATATATATATATATATATATATATATATATATATATATATATATATATATATATATATATATATATGAATATATATATATATATATTTTTTTTTTACCTAGACCGGGACTCGAACCTAGGACTTATGATTACTAAGTCAAGGCGCTACCACTACACCACAGAAGGTTAAAAGGAATCCAACCTTATAGCTTATATCTGCTATACTTAGGAATGAACGCATTCTAACTGAATGCCACTATGTTCATATTACAGATTCCCCAACCTCACTCGTGGCTTCATTTTAGCATTTAATTCAATTCCCAATCTCATTCGGGCATGAAATATCAAATAAGCACATTACATATGTGAAAACATGAATAATATTTTTTACCCAGACCGGGACTCGAACCTAGGACTTATGATTACTAAGTCAAGGCGCTACCACTACATCACAGAATGTTAAAATGAATCCAACCTTATAGCTTATATCTGCTATACTTAGGAATGAACGCATTCTAACTGAATGCCACTATGTTCATATTACAGATTCCCCAACCTCACTCGTGGCTTCATTTTAGCATTTAATTCAATTCCCAATCTCATTCGGGCATGAAATATCAAATAAGCACATTACATATGTGAAAACATGAATCATTTTTTTTACCCAGACCGGGACTCGAACCTAGGACTTATGATTGCTAAGTCAAGGCGCTACCACTACACCACAGAAGGTTAAAAGGAATCCAACCTTATAGCTTATATCTGCTATACTTAGGAATGAACGCATTCTAACTGAATGCCACTATGTTCATATTACAGATTCCCCAACCTCACTCGTGGCTTCATTTTATCATTTAATTCAATTCCCAATCTCATTCGGGCATGAAATATCAAATAATCACATTACATATGTGAAAACATGAATCTTTTTTTTACCCAGACCGGGACTCGAACCTAGGACTTATGATTACTAAGTCAAGGCGCTACCACTACACCACAGAAGGTTAAAAGGAATCCAACCTTATAGCTTATATCTGCTATACTTAGGAATGAACGCATTCTAACTGAATGCCACTATGTTCATATTACAGATTCCCCAACCTCACTCGTGGCTTCATTTTAGCATTTAATTCAATTCCCAATCTCATTCGGGCATGAAATATGAAATAAGCACATTACATATGTGAAAACATGAATAATATTTTTTACCCAGACCGGGACTCGAACCTAGGACTTATGATTACTAAGTCAAGACGCTACCACTACACCACAGAAGGTTAAAAGGAATCCAACCTTATAGCTTATATCTGCTATACTTAGGAATGAACGCATTCTAACTGAATGCCACTATGTTCATATTACAGATTCTCCAACCTCACTCGTGGCTTCATTTTAGCATTTAATTCAATTCCCAATCTCATTCGGGCATGAAATATCAAATAAACACATTACATATGTGAAAACATGAATAATTTTTTTTACCCAGACCAGGACTCGAACCTAGGACTTATGATTACTAAGTCAAGGCGCTACAACTACACCACAGAAGGTTAAAAGGAATCCAACCTTATAGCTTATATCTGCTATACTTAGGAATGAACGCATTCTAACTGAATGCCACTATGTTCATATTACAGATTCCCCAACCTCACTCGTGGCTTCATTTTCGCATTTAATTCAATTCCCAATCTCATTCGGGCATGAAATATCAAATAAGCACATTACATATGTGAAAACATGAATCATTATTTTTACTCAGACCGGGACTCGAACCTAGGACTTATGATTACTAAGTCAAGGCGCTACCACTACACCACAGAAGGTTAAAAGGAATCCAACCTTATAGCTTATATCTGCTATACTTAGGAATGAACGCATTCTAACTGAATGCCACTATGTTCATATTACAGATTCCCCTACCTCACTCGTGGCTTCATTTTAGCATTTAATTCAATTCCCAATCTCATTCGGGCATGAAATATCAAATAAGCACATTACATATGTGAAAACATGAATCATTTTTTTACCCAGACCGGGACTCGAACCTAGGACTTATGATTACTAAGTCAAGGCGCTACCACTACACCACAGAAGGTTAAAAGGAATCCAACCTTATAGCTTATATCTGCTATACTTAGGAATGAACGCATTCTAACTGAATGCCACTATGTTCATATTACAGATTCCCCAACCTCACTCGTGGCTTCATTTTAGCATTTAATTCAATTCCCAATCTCATTCGGGCATGAAATATCAAATAAGCACATTACATATGTGAAAACATGAATCATTTTTTTTACCCAGACCGGGACTCGAAGCTAGGACTTATGATTACTAAGTCAAGGCGCTACCACTACACCACAGAAGGTTAAAAGGAATCCAACCTTATAGCTTATATCTGCTATACTTAGGAATGAACGCATTCTAACTAAATGCCACTATGTTCATATTACAGATTCCCCAACCTCACTCGTGGCTTCATTTTAGCTCTTAATTCAATTCCCAATCTCATTTGGGCATGAAATATCAAATAAGCACATTACATATGTGAAAACATGAATAATTTTTTTTACCCAGACCGGGACTCGAACCTAGGACTTATGATTACTAAGTCAAGGCGCTACCACTACACCACAGAAGGTTAAAAGGAATCCAACCTTATAGCTTATATCTGCTATACTTAGGAATGAACGCATTCTAACTGAATGCCACTATGTTCATATTACAGATTCCCCAACCTCACTCGTGGCTTCATTTTAGCATTTAATTCAATTCCCAATCTCATTCGGGCATGAAATATCAAATAAGCACATTACATATGTGAAAACATGAATCTTTTTTTTACCCAGACCGGGACTCGAACCTAGGACTTATGATTGCTAAGTCAAGGCGCTACCACTACACCACAGAAGGTTAAAAGGAATCCAACCTTATAGCTTATATCTTCTATACTTAGGAATGAACGCATTCTAACTGAATGCCACTATGTTCATATTACAGATTCCCCAACCTCACTCGTGGCTTCATTTTAGTATTTAATTCAATTCCCAATCTCATTCGGGCATGAAATATCAAATAAGCACATTACATATGTGAAAACATGAATAATTTTTTTTACCCAGACCGGGACTCGAACCTAGGACTTATGATTACTAAGTAAAGAAGCTACCACTACACCACAGAAGGTTAAAAGGAATCCAACCTTATAGCTTATATCTGCTATACTTAGGAATGAACGCATTCTAACTGAATGCCACTATGTTCATATTACAGATTCTCCAACCTCACTCGTGGCTTCATTTTAGCATTTAATTCAATTCCCAATCTCATTCGGGCATGAAATATCAAATAAACACATTACATATGTGAAAACATGAATAATTTTTTTTACCCAGACCAGGACTCGAACCTAGGACTTATGATTACTAAGTCAAGGCGCTACCACTACACCACAGAAGGTTAAAAGGAATCCAACCTTATAGCTTATATCTGCTATACTTAGGAATGAACGCATTCTAACTGAATGCCACTATGTTCATATTACAGATTCCCCAACCTCACTCGTGGCTTCATTTTCGCATTTAATTCAATTCCCAATCTCATTCGGGCATGAAATATCAAATAAGCACATTACATATGTGAAAACATGCATCATTATTTTTACTCAGACCGGGAATCGCACCTAGGACTTATGATTACTAAGTCAAGGCGCTACCACTACACCACAGAAGGTTAAAAGGAATCCAACCTTATAGCTTATATCTGCTATACTTAGGAATGAACGCATTCTAACTGAATGCCACTATGTTCATATTACAGATTCCCCAACCTCACTCGTGGCTTCATTTTAGCATTTAATTCAATTCCCAATCTCATTAGGGCATGAAATATCAAATAAGCACATTACATATGTGAAAACATGAATCATTTTTTTTACCCAGACCGGGACTCGAACCTAGGACTTATGATTACTAAGTCAAGGCGCTACCACTACACCACAGAAGGTTAAAAGGAATCCAACCTTATAGCTTATATCTGCTATACTTAGGAATGAACGCATTCTAACTGAATGCCACTATGTTCATATTACAGTTTCCCCAACCTCACTCGTGACTTCATTTTAGCATTTAATTCAATTCCCAATCTCATTCGGGCAGGAAATATCAAATAAGCACATTACATATGTGAAAACATGAATAATTTTTTTTACCCAGACCGGGACTCGAACCTAGGACTTATGATTACTAAGTCAAGGCGCTACCACTACACCACAGAAGGTTAAAAGGAATCCAACCTTATAGCTTATATCTGCTATACTTAGGAATGAACACATTCTAACTGAATGCCACTATGTTCATATTACAGATTCCCCAACCTCACTCGTGGCTTCATTTTAGCATTTAATTCAATTCCCAATCTCATTCGGGCATGAAATATCAAATAAGCACATTACATATGTGAAAACATGAATAATTTTTTTTACCCAGACCGGGACTCGAACCTAGGACTTATGATTACTAAGTCAAGGCGCTACCACTACACCACAGAAGGTTAAAAGGAATCCAACCTTATAGCTTATATCTGCTATACTTAGGAATGAACGCATTCTAACTGAATGCCACTATGTTCATATTACAGATTCCCCAACCTCACTCGTGGCTTCATTTTAGCATTTAATTCAATTCCCAATCTCATTCGGGCATGAAATATCAAATAAGCACATTACATATGTGAAAACATGCATCATTTTTTTACCCAGACCGGGACTCGAACCTAGGACTTATGATTACTAAGTCAAGGCGCTACCACTACACCACAGAAGGTTAAAAGGAATCCAACCTTATAGCTTATATCTGCTATACTTAGGAATGAACGCATTCTAACTGAATGCCACTATGTTCATATTACAGATTCCCCAACCTCACTCGTTGCTTCATTTTAGCATTTAATTCAATTCCCAATCTCATTCGGGCATGAAATATCAAATAAGCACATTACATATGTGAAAACATGCATCATTTTTTTACCCAGACCGGGACTCGAACCTAGGACTTATGATTACTAAGTCAAGGCGCTACCACTACACCACAGAAGGTTAAAAGGAATCCAACCTTATAGCTTATATCTGCTATACTTAGGAATGAACGCATTCTATCTGAATGCCACTATGTTCATATTACAGATTCCCCAACCTCACTCGTGGCTTCATTTTCGCATTTAAGTCAATTCCCAATCTCATTCGGGCATGAAATATCAAATAAGCACATTACATATGTGAAAACATGAATAATTTTTTTTACCCAGACCGGAACTCGAACCTAGGACTTATGATTACTAAGTCAAGGCGCTACCACTACACCACAGAAGGTTAAAAGGAATCCAACCTTATAGCTTATATCTGCTATACTTAGGAATGAACGCATTCTAACTGAATGCCACTATGTTCATATTACAGATTCCCCAACCTCACTCGTGGCTTCATTTTAGCATTTAATTCAATTCCCAATCTCATTCGGGCATGAAATATCAAATAAGCACATTACATATGTGAAAACATGAATCATTTTTTTTACCCAGACCAGGACTCGAACCTAGGACTTATGATTACTAAGTCAAGGCGCTACCACTACACCACAGAAGGTTAAAAGGAATCCAACCTTATAGCTTATATCTGCTATACTTAGGAATGAACGCATTCTAACTGAATGCCACTATGTTCATATTACAGATTCCCCAACCTCACTCGTGGCTTCATTTTAGCATTTAATTCAATTCCCAATCTCATTCGGGCATGAAATATCAAATAAGCACATTACATATGTGAAAACATGAATCATTTTTTTTACCCAGACCGGGACTCGAACCTAGGACTTATGATTACTAAGTCAAGGCGCTACCACTACAACACAGAAGGTTAAAAGGAATCCAACCTTATAGCTTATATCTGCTATACTTAGGAATGAACGCATTCTAACTGAATGCCACTATGTTCATATTACAGATTCCCCAACCTCACTCGTGGCTTCATTTTAGAATTTAATTCAATTCCCAATCTCATTCGGGCATGAAATATCAAATAAGCACTTTACATATGTGAAAACATGAATCATGTTTTTTACCCAGACAGGGACTCGAACCTAGGACTTATGATTACTAAGTCAAGGCGCTACCACTACACCACAGAAGGTCAAAAGGAATCCAACCTTATAGCTTATATCTGCTATACTTAGGAATGAACGCATTCTAACTGAATGCCACTATGTTCATATTACAGATTCCCCAACCTCACTCGTGGCTTCATTTTAGCATTTAATTCAATTCCCAATCTCATTCGGGCATGAAATATTAAATAAGCACATTACATATGTGAAAACATGAATAATTTTTTTTACCCAGACCGGGACTCGAACCTAGGACTTATGATTACTAAGTCAAGGCGCTACCACTACACCACAGAAGTTTAAAAGGAATCCAACCTTATAGCTTATATCTGCTATACTTAGGAATGAACGCATTCTAACTGAATGCCACTATGTTCATATTACAGATTCCCCAACCTCACTCGTGGCTTCATTTTAGCATTTAATTCAATTCCCAATCTCATTCGGGCATGAAATATCAAATAAGCACATTACATATGTGAAAACATGAATCATTTTTTTTACCCAGACCGGGACTCGAACCTAGGACTTATGATTACTAAGTCAAGGCGCTACCACTACACCACAGAAGGTTAAAAGGAATCCAACCTTATAGCTTATATCTGCTATACTTAGGAATGAACGCATTCTAACTAAATGCCACTATGTTCATATTACAGATTCCCCAACCTCACTCGTGGCTTCATTTTAGCTCTTAATTCAATTCCCAATCTCAATTGGGCATGAAATATCAAATAAGCACATTACATATGTGAAAACATGAATAATTTTTTTTACCCAGACCGGGACTCGAACCTAGGACTTATGATTACTAAGTCAAGGCGCTACCACTACACCACAGAAGGTTAAAAGGAATCCAACCTTATAGCTTATATCTGCTATACTTAGGAATGAACGCATTCTAACTGAATGCCACTATGTTCATATTACAGATTCCCCAACCTCACTCGTGGCTTCATTTTAGCATTTAATTCAATTCCCAATCTCATTCGGGCATGAAATATCAAATAAGCACATTACATATGTGAAAACATGCATCATTTTTTTACCCAGACCGGGACTCGAACCTAGGACTTATGATTGCTAAGTCAAGGCGCTACCACTACACCACAGAAGGTTAAAAGGAATCCAACCTTATAGCTTATATCTTCTATACTTAGGAATGAACGCATTCTAACTGAATGCCACTATGTTCATATTACAGATTCCCCAACCTCACTCGTGGCTTCATTTTAGTATTTAATTCAATTCCCAATCTCATTCGGGCATGAAATATCAAATAAGCACATTACATATGTGAAAACATGAATAATTTTTTTACCCAGACCGGGACTCGAACCTAGGACTTATGATTACTAAGTAAAGAAGCTACCACTACTCCACAGAAGGTTAAAAGGAATCCAACCTTATAGCTTATATCTGCTATACTTAGGAATGAACGCATTCTAACTGAATGCCACTATGTTCATATTACAGATTCTCCAACCTCACTCGTGGCTTCATTTTAGCATTTAATTCAATTCCCAATCTCATTCGGGCATGAAATATCAAATAAACACATTACATATGTGAAAACATGAATAATTTTTTTTACCCAGACCAGGACTCGAACCTAGGACTTATGATTACTAAGTCAAGGCGCTACCACTACACCACAGAAGGTTAAAAGGAATCCAACCTTATAGCTTATATCTGCTATACTTAGGAATGAACGCATTCTAACTGAATGCCACTATGTTCATATTACAGATTCCCCAACCTCACTCGTGGCTTCATTTTCGCATTTAATTCAATTCCCAATCTCATTCGGGCATGAAATATCAAATAAGCACATTACATATGTGAAAACATGCATCATTATTTTTACTCAGACCGGGAATCGCACCTAGGACTTATGATTACTAAGTCAAGGCGCTACCACTACACCACAGAAGGTTAAAAGGAATCCAACCTTATAGCTTATATCTGCTATACTTAGGAATGAACGCATTCTAACTGAATGCCACTATGTTCATATTACAGATTCCCCAACCTCACTCGTGGCTTCATTTTAGCATTTAATTCAATTCCCAATCTCATTCGGGCATGAAATATCAAATAAGCACATTACATATGTGAAAACATGAATAATTTTTTTTACCCAGACCGGGACTCGAACCTAGGACTTATGATTACTAAGTCAAGGCGCTACCACTACACCACAGAAGGTTAAAAGGAATCCAACCTTATAGCTTATATCTGCTATACTTAGGAATGAACGCATTCTAACTGAATGCCACTATGTTCATATTACAGATTCCCCAACCTCACTCGTGGCTTCATTTTAGCATTTAATTCAATTCCCAATCTCATTCGGGCATGAAATATCAAATAAGCACATTACATATGTGAAAACATGAATCATTTTTTTTACCCAGACCGGGACTCGAACCTAGGACTTATGATTACTAAGTCAAGGCGCTACCACTACACCACAGAAGGTTAAAAGGAATCCAACCTTATAGCTTATATCTGCTATACTTAGGAATGAACGCATTCTAACTGAATGCCACTATGTTCATATTACAGTTTCCCCAACCTCACTCGTGACTTCATTTTAGCATTTAATTCAATTCCCAATCTCATTCGGGCATGAAATATCAAATAAGCACATTACATATGTGAAAACATGAATAATTTTTTTTACCCAGACCGGGACTCGAACCTAGGACTTATGATTACTAAGTCAAGGCGCTACCACTACACCGCAGAAGGTTAAAAGGAATCCAACCTTATAGCTTATATCTGCTATACTTAGGAATGAACACATTCTAACTGAATGCCACTATGTTCATATTACAGATTCCCCAACCTCACTCGTGGCTTCATTTTAGCATTTAATTCAATTCCCAATCTCATTCGGGCATGAAATATCAAATAAGCACATTACATATGTGAAAACATGAATAATTTTTTTTACCCAGACCGGGACTCGAACCTAGGACTTATGATTACTAAGTCAAGGCGCTACCACTACACCACAGAAGGTTAAAAGGAATCCAACCTTATAGCTTATATCTGCTATACTTAGGAATGAACGCATTCTAACTGAATGCCACTATGTTCATATTACAGATTCCCCAACCTCACTCGTGGCTTCATTTTAGCATTTAATTCAATTCCCAATCTCATTCGGGCATGAAATATCAAATAAGCACATTACATATGTGAAAACATGCATCATTTTTTTACCCAGACCGGGACTCGAACCTAGGACTTATAATTACTAAGTCAAGGCGCTACCACTACACCACAGAAGGTTAAAAGGAATCCAACCTTATAGCTTATATCTGCTATACTTAGGAATGAACGCATTCTAACTGAATGCCACTATGTTCATATTACAGATTCCCCAACCTCACTCGTTGCTTCATTTTAGCATTTAATTCAATTCCCAATCTCATTCGGGCATGAAATATCAAATAAGCACATTACATATGTGAAAACATGCATCATTTTTTTACCCAGACCGGGACTCGAACCTAGGACTTATGATTACTAAGTCAAGGCGCTACCACTACACCACAGAAGGTTAAAAGGAATCCAACCTTATAGCTTATATCTGCTATACTTAGGAATGAACGCATTCTATCTGAATGCCACTATGTTCATATTACAGATTCCCCAACCTCACTCGTGGCTTCATTTTCGCATTTAAGTCAATTCCCAATCTCATTCGGGCATGCAATATCAAATAAGCACATTACATATGTGAAAACATGAATAATTTTAATTACCCAGACCGGAACTCGAACCTAGGACTTATGATTACTAAGTCAAGGCGCTACCACTACACCACAGAAGGTTAAAAGGAATCCAACCTTATAGCTTATATCTGCTATACTTAGGAATGAACGCATTCTAACTGAATGCCACTATGTTCATATTACAGATTCCCCAACCTCACTCGTGGCTTCATTTTAGCATTTAATTCAATTCCCAATCTCATTCGGGCATGAAATATCAAATAAGCACATTACATATGTGAAAACATGAATCATTTTTTTTACCCAGACCAGGACTCGAACCTAGGACTTATGATTACTAAGTCAAGGCGCTACCACTACACCACAGAAGGTTAAAAGGAATCCAACCTTATAGCTTATATCTGCTATACTTAGGAATGAACGCATTCTAACTGAATGCCACTATGTTCATATTACAGATTCCCCAACCTCACTCGTGGCTTCATTTTAGCATTTAATTCAATTCCCAATCTCATTCGGGCATGAAATATCAAATAAGCACATTACATATGTGAAAACATGAATCATTTTTTTTACCCAGACCGGGACTCGAACCTAGGACTTATGATTACTAAGTCAAGGCGCTACCACTACAACACAGAAGGTTAAAAGGAATCCAACCTTATAGCTTATATCTGCTATACTTAGGAATGAACGCATTCTAACTGAATGCCACTATGTTCATATTACAGATTCCCCAACCTCACTCGTGGCTTCATTTTAGAATTTAATTCAATTCCCAATCTCATTCGGGCATGAAATATCAAATAAGCACATTACATATGTGAAAACATGAATCATTTTTTTTACCCAGACCGGGACTCGAACCTAGGACTTATGATTACTAAGTCAAGGCGCTACCACTACAACACAGAAGGTTAAAAGGAATCCAACCTTATAGCTTATATCTTCTATACTTAGGAATGAACGCATTCTAACTGAATGCCACTATGTTCATATTACAGATTCCCCAACCTCACTCGTGGCTTCATTTTAGTATTTAATTCAATTCCCAATCTCATTCGGGCATGAAATATCAAATAAGCACATTACATATGTGAAAACATGAATAATTTTTTTTACCCAGACCGGGACTCGAACCTAGGACTTATGATTACTAAGTAAAGAAGCTACCACTACACCACAGAAGGTTAAAAGGAATCCAACCTTATAGCTTATATCTGCTATACTTAGGAATGAACGCATTCTAACTGAATGCCACTATGTTCATATTACAGATTCTCCAACCTCACTCGTGGCTTCATTTTAGCATTTAATTCAATTCCCAATCTCATTCGGGCATGAAATATCAAATAAACACATTACATATGTGAAAACATGAATAATTTTTTTTACCCAGACCAGGACTCGAACCTAGGACTTATGATTACTAAGTCAAGGCGCTACCACTACACCACAGAAGGTTAAAAGGAATCCAACCTTATAGCTTATATCTGCTATACTTAGGAATGAACGCATTCTAACTGAATGCCACTATGTTCATATTACAGATTCCCCAACCTCACTCGTGGCTTCATTTTCGCATTTAATTCAATTCCCAATCTCATTCGGGCATGAAATATCAAATAAGCACATTACATATGTGAAAACATGCATCATTATTTTTACTCAGACCGGGAATCGCACCTAGGACTTATGATTACTAAGTCAAGGCGCTACCACTACACCACAGAAGGTTAAAAGGAATCCAACATTATAGCTTATATCTGCTATACTTAGGAATGAACGCATTCTAACTGAATGCCACTATGTTCATATTACAGATTCCCCAACCTCACTCGTGGCTTCATTTTAGCATTTAATTCAATTCCCAATCTCATTCGGGCATGAAATATCAAATAAGCACATTA
>JAXCGZ010006564.1:5000-12500 GCA_037179515.1 Halocaridina rubra
CAGGGATCAGTGGTCCCTGGCTGGAGACCTCTGATCATCGAAATATAGTAAAATGTCATTAAAAATTTCATATATTATTAGAAGATACCTTCTTATGATCAAATCTTTTATGGTAGAAAAATGTCCATTAGAGAAAGCAACGAGAAAAATACATCTGAAGTATATATTAATTTCGTGACTTTATCTGGTCACCTTCTCAAAGTACAATGCCAAGAGATACAGCTAGCAAGAACATATGAAAAGAAGAAGAAGAAGTTGTTCCACAAGGAACAGGTTTTTTCTTTTTCTTTTGAGAAGGTGACCACCTTCTCAAAGTACAATGCCAAGAGATACAGCTAGCAAACAAGAACACGTGAAAAGAAGACGAAAAAAAAACAGTCTCTCAAGGGACATCTTTTATTCTTCATTTCATATGTACTTGTTTGCTAGCTGTATCTCTCGGCATTGTACTTTGAGAATGTGACCAGATAAAGTCACGAAATTAATAAATACTTCAAATATTTTTTTTTTCATTGTTTTCTTTAATGGACCTTTTCCTATCATATTAGACTGTAAAGGGGGGTACAGACGATCATTATTACTGTCAGTAAAAATACTGACAGTATTCTATTGGTGTGAACTACTACGTCCATATGATGGACACACCGACAGTAATAATGACAATACAGGGAAATACTGTCAGTAATATTGATCGTCTGTTTAGCCCTTAAGGTAAAAGTTCAGTATTTTTTCAGCTCTTATATCTCTGAGCATTCGTGGCACACGAACAATGTGCATAGATAGCTTCAGCACATATATAATTAGAATGTATAAGAGTAGCTTAAGGTTCATTCAATAACGATATGTAAGGTTGGCTTTAGCCTACCCTTTAAGAATGTGAGAGGATGGCTTAAGAACACGTATTAAGAATATCGAAGGGTGGCTTATGAATACGTAGTAAGCAAGTGGAAGAGTGGCTTAAGTACATGTAGTTAAGTATAACGACATGTAAGGTTGGTTTTAGCCTACCCTTTAAGAATGTGAGAGGATGGTTTAAGAACACGTATTAAGAATATCGAAGGGTGGTTTATGAATACGTAGTAAGAACGTGGAAGAGTGTCTTAAGTACATGTAGTTAAGAATGTGAAAGAGTGGCTTTAGAATACGTAGTAAGAATATAGGAGGGTGGCTTAAGTATATGTAATAGGACGTTGGAAGGATGGCTTTAGCACGAGTAAGAATGTGAGAGGGTGGCTTAAGCACACATTATATAAATATGGAACTGATGTATATAGATGATAATAATAATAATAATAATAATAATAATAATAATAATAATAATAATAATAATAATAATAATAATAATAAAATAATAATATGACGATGGCGTTGATAATGATGATAGTGAGTGGATTAAGTACATCATGCATGACGTCAACAAACAAATCTCACTGATTAGTACTAGATAATTTTCATTCTCGTAACTAGCTCTGTCTCCTTATAACTGAGTCTTTAATTAGCTAATTATTAGTTTATTAAACGAAGCTTCCAACTAGTTTTATAGCTGATACTCATAATACGTATTCTAATATTTAATTCATGTTTCATTATTAATATTAATATCGTTAGTTCTACGAATTACAATGAAAACCTGAAAATAATATTAATCACTTGCTGGGATATTCTATGCGCTTGTGTGCATACATACATACATACATACATACATACATACATACATACATACATGAATGCATGCATGCATGCATGCCTACTTACAGACATACATTTATCCATCCATCCATTCATTCATGCATGCAGGTTGAGATAAAAAGAAAATGGACATTATGACTACGTAGAGGGAAGCATGAGACAAGGGTGTACCTAAGAACTTGCGATTACATTTATCTACTCATTTTCAGAGGTAACTTACCTCTGAGGATGAGAAGATAAATATACTCGAAAGCGCTTAGGTACTCCTTGTTTCTTGTTCTCCCTCTTCGTAGGCAAAATAATCACATTTATCAGTCTCGCGATTTACACAAAACAGTTTTATGTGTGTGCACATATGCGCGTATTTTAGATGAGTATGAAGGCATGTGTTCAAGAGAGAGAGAGAGAGAGAGAGAGAGAGAGAGAGAGAGAGAGAGAGAGAGAGAGAGAGAGAGAGATTATTCTTAAATCGTCTCTTTTCCTAGATCGGAAATATCCTAGGAAGAATGGGGCACGTAAACACCGGAACTCAAGGCGCGGTGTGCCAGCGGTGATGACGTCATCATGACTCGTTTTTCCCATTAAGACAAATGCAGCTGGTATAGAACGCTATTTAAGTAGGGTTGTTTTGTAACAGATACTTATAAATACACGTGTGTAGCCGCCGTGGCTCAACCGGTAGCGTCCGCGACTCTGAGGCGTCAGGTCGAGGGTTCGCGCCCCGTCACAGTCTGAGGTTAGTAAGGGCATGCACTCAGCGTAAGGATTACATCTGCCAAAACAAGTCCTTCTCAAGAAGGCAACCGTCCTAGCCCTTGGTAGAAAAGGGAGTCCGTGACATAAAACCGGAACAACTTATAAATACACGTGTGTGTGTGTGTTTGTGTGCGTACTACTACTACCATTAGTAGTAGTACTACTACTACTACTATCAATAATAATAATAATAATAATAATGATAATAATAATAATAATAATAATAATAATAATAATAATAATAATTCAAGCCAGGAATATGGCATAAAAATCCGTACGATAATAACAGTCAGCGACATACCAAATTATATTGTATATATTTCGGAAGGCAAATGTATGACTGCAAGAATACTGCATATTAAGCAGGTCAATGCACGCATACCTGCAGCTGCATGTGTCCACACACATACACACAAACGCGCGCACACATATACACACAAGTTTAATTTGGTATTTCACTCTGACGTCACAAGTTTATCCTCTCCTTTGGTGATTCTCACGTGATATAATTACGTCGCAGATTCCAACACATACACGTGTACACGCATACACACACAATCACACACACACATACACTCAAACACACACATACACAGAATTCCCTCATTTAACTTTTAATCGGTATAAAAAAGCTAATGATTTTTCCTATTAAAAAAAAAAACAAATAAATACATAACAGCGGCCTGTGGTAGCTCCTGTGAACTTAGCACTCATTATGTACAATGTTAGAAGTGTGAAGTTAATGGTACAAGAGTATCTTCACGACTTTTGGTTTTCGTAAGGATAAATAGTCCCGTTCCGCAGCACTACGTTTAATTATTAACATACAATATTCATCTGAACACAATAATTCATCCACCATGGGAGCAAAACAACTTAACTCAGTGCCGGTTTTAAGTACGTATAATTAGAGAAGGCATTTTTTAGGAAGGATATTCGACCTTGAAACTCTGAGCTAAAACCAAACTCTAGTCCCCAAGAAGCTAGTGAGAAACAGATTCCCAATATGAACATGGAATAGTTGCTGAAGGAAAAAACATTCAAAATAATATATTATTATTTATGTGTACAAATTAAACATACAATATTTTTCAAGCATAAAGGGAGATTTACACGGTCAAACGGTTCGTCGAACGCGGTTCGACAGACAAGTGTTTGAAGTGATATTCGAACACGTTCGACAAACGTGTTCGACTACCAAATACCCCGTTCGCACGTTCGAACATCACTTCAAACACTTGTCTGTCGAACCGCGTTCGACGAACCGTTTGACTGCGTAAACCCCCCTTAAGAAAGGTGGGGATTCTGTCCCCGCGCTCCTACCCATTTGGTCGATTTTTACGACACACAGGGGAACATAGAGGATGTATTCTTAAGCTCTCGCTCCCCAGGGGTTGATATATGAAAATGCAGGATAAGAGACAAAGAGAAAATGAACTATAGGAGGCAGAGGTCCTTAAGCTTTCTACCATAACATAAATTTTTTTTTTCCTTTTCAATTTATAAGCCATAAAATTACAAAAATGCAAATGGCAGAATACATATTAAGATACATACCAGTACATAGAGAGAGAGAGAAATAGATAGAAGGAGAGATATGTAGGGTCTCCCTCCCCCCACATTACATATTACCATCTACCTAAACCCATACAATACCCCCTACCTCACCCCTATGTCACTCCAAAACCCTCATTCAAGATCAATTGATCTGAAGAGCACCAATTGCGGTCGTTAAGCCAATGTGTACTCTCTCTCTCTCTCTCTCTCTCTCTCTCTCTCTCTCTCTCTCTCTCTCTCTCTCTATCTATCTATCTATCTATCTATCTATCTATCTATCTATATATCTATTCATCTATCCATTTATCTATCTATCTATGAATTAAGCACAAATCAAAATACTTTCGAAATCATAGTGTGTGTGTGTGTGTGTGTGTGTGTGTGTGTGTGTGTGTGTGTGTGTGTGTGTGTGTGTGTGTGTGAGAGAGAGAGAGAGAGTTAAGATAAATCTAAGTACTAACAGGATCATAAAATCTCTCTCTCTCTCTCTCTCTCTCTCTCTCTCTCTCTCATATATATATATATATATATATATATATATATATATATATATATATATATATATATATATATATATATATATATATATAATAATAATAATAATAATAATAATCAAATAAACACATTAACATATGTGAAAACAAGAATCTTTTATTACCCATTGACCGGGACTCGAACATTAGACACATAATTACTGTGCCAAGGCGCTACCAATCCCACCTCTGAAGGCCTAAGAAAGAGGCCAAGTTTAATGCCAACTGCTTTACTAAGAATGAACGTATTCTTTTTGAATGTCCTTTTGTTCATATTAGAGCTTCTCCCAACCTCACTCGTGGCTTTGTTTTTGCATTTAACTCAAATCCCAATGTAAATAGGCATCAATAATAATCAAATGAGTTTATTTTTAGTACAGCTGTTAGCTGTAAGGTTGGTTTCTTTCTTAGACCCACAGTGGTGTAGTTGGTAGCAACTTGGCAAAGTAATTATGTGTCTTAGGTTTGAGTCCTGGTCAAGGGGTAAAATATGACTCATATTTTCATATATGTTAATGTGTTTAAATGATTATTATTGATGCCTATTTACATTGGGATTTTAATTAAATGCGAAAACTAAGCCACAAGTGAGGTTGGGAGAAGCTCTAATATGAACAAAAAGGCATTCAGAAAAAATGCGTTCAGTACTAGCATAGCAGTTAGCTGTGAGATTGGCTTCTTTCTTTGACCTTCAGTGGTATAATTGGTAGCGCCTTGGCACAGTAATTATGTGTCTTATGTTCGAGTCCTGGCCAAGGGGTAAAATATTATTCAAATTTTCACAAATGTTAATGTGCTTATTTGATTATTATTGGTGCCTAATTGAATTAGATGTGAAAACAAAGCCATGAGTGAAGTTGGGAGAAAGTGTAATATGAACAAAAAAGGCATTCAGAAAGAATACTTTCATTCCTAGTATAGCAGCTAGCTGCAAGCTTGGTTTCTTTCTTAGACCTTCAGTGGTGTAGCTGGTAGCAATTTGGCACAGTAATTATGTGTCTTATGTTCGAGTTCCGGTCAAGGGGTAAAATATGATTCATATATATATATATATATATATATATATATATATATATATATATATATATATATATGTATGTATATATGTGTGTGTGTGTGTGTGTGTGTGTGTGTGTGTGTGTGTGTGTGTGTGTGTGTGTGTGTGTGTGTGTGTGTGTGTGTGTGAATAAAGCATAAAACTGAATACTAACAGGATCTCTCTCTCTCTCTCTCTCTCTCTCTCTCTCTCTCTCTCTCTCTCTCTCCTCTCTCTCTCTCTCTCTCTCTCTCTCTCTCTCTCTCTCTCTCTCTCTCTCTATTGTCTTCAGTGCCCCACAGTGAGAGATGTTTTACCACGAGGTCAGAACTTAATACAGATCTGCTCATTTTTACTTAATGATGACAACCTTGATGTTATTCTTGCTCGTTATCCTCACTTTGGTGGCCATTAATTATATTGAATTATACATATATTTTCTGTATGTTGCTGTATAATTCTGTTTGTGCATTCTGCGTTTCTCTGAGCTTTACTTTTGCATATAATGTACTCTGTGCTGCCATACTGTGAGTTGTGTGTTAGTATGCAGCAATGTTTTATCAATATGTACACCTCCCTGTAAACCATGTTCAACTCTTGGTTTTGTATCCATTTGAAGCATTATTTGTATGAACTCATGTAATGTCTGACGCCTTGGCGCAATAAATTAATAAAATAAAATAAAAAAAATCTCTCTCTCTCTCTCTCTCTCTCTGATGTTTTATTACTACAAAAAAGACCACTTTTATATTATAACGAAATTAAATGCGTTCCACAAGGGGCGTAGATGGGGTTTAGATGAATATATATGGGCAACTATGGTCGTATATAGGTGTAAATGGTCACACATGGGGATATATGGGCGTCATTAGTTTGTCTATTGGTGATAAATACGTTAAACAAACTTGTTAAAATTTTAGAGTCAACTGTAGAATACGGACCAAAACCATAATTTGGGGGGGAGGGGTTATGTTCAGTTAAGTTAGTGAGGTGAGGTTAGGTTAGATTACGTTAGGAAAAGTTAGATTTAGGCTAGGTTAGGTAGAATAAAAGGATCTAAATATTGATATAGGGTCAGGTTACGTTAGATTATGTCAGCTTGTGAATATTTTAGATTATATTAGTCCTGTTAGATTAGAAGGAGGCTATATCATGCTTGGCTAGGTTAGACAGAATATGGACCCCAACCGTGATAGGGGTAGAGTTAGGTTAGGTACGACTGGTCAGGTCAGTTTAGATTAAGGTTTGGATAAAGCTAATCTGTTGGGTTGGGTTAGGTTAGGTTGGAAAGAAAATGGATCCTGACCTTGATAAGGGTAAGGTTAGGTTAGATTAATTAGGTTAAGCTGGATTGTTTAGGGTAAGGTTAGGGGTACGCTACGCTTAGATTAGGTCAAGGGTTCGGGTAGTCTAGGTTATGAAATGGAATTTGTAAATGAACATGACTAAATATAGTTTGTAAAAGATCATCAGTAAATAGAACGTATAAAAGATCATTAACTGACAGAACTTGTAAAATATCACTACCAGATAAAATATGTAAATGAAAGTTAGTAAATAGAACTTGTAAAGGATCATTAACAAAGAAAACTTGTAAAATATCAATACTAAATAAAAATTGTAAAAGATCATTAGTAGAGAGAACGTATAAAAAAAACACTGACAGACCCTGTGCAAGATCAGCAATAGAAAAAACTTGTTTAAAAAACACTATTAGAAAATAGAGCTTAAACAAGACTATTAAATAAACAAAAAATAGAAAAGATCATTAGCAATCATAACTTATAAAAGATAATTAAAAACAACTTTTAAAACATCACTAACAGAGAACATGTAAAAGATCATTAATAATTGTCAAAGATCATTAAGAGCTAGAACTTGTAAAAGACCATTAATAAATAAGGCTTGTGAGACATAATTAGTACATAT
>JAXCGZ010006564.1:22500-35314 GCA_037179515.1 Halocaridina rubra
CCCGGAATGTTATATAACCCTGCAAATTCTTAGGTTAGTTTAGATTAAGTTAGCTTGTCTTAGCTTTGCTTCGGCTAGGTTAAGTTAGATTGCGCGTGGTTAGGTTAGCTTAAGTATTAACCGAAGCTAACCAATTATGGGGTTATCTAACGTGGGGGTCACTAATCTTTACCTGACTCTCCCCATATGTTACAGTAATTACTATCTAAATCTATTGTTTTTCCAAGATAATTAAAAAAAAAAACATTTCAATAAGAGAATTAATTATTTAAGTAAACTTCAATTATATTTCCTAATTGGAGAGTTCTATCCCTATATCATCTTGCCTACCTTAACTAACCTAACCGAACTTAACATAATGTTCCGGTTTTACGTCACGGACTCCCTTTTCTACTAAGGGCTAGGACGGTTGCCTTCTTGCGAAGGATTTGTTTTGGCAGATGTAATCCTTACGCTGAGTGCATGCCCTTGCTAACCTCAGACCGTGACTGGGCGCGAAAAAGCTAATATTAGAAGGTAAATTTCGATCTCAACTCCGCATATACCGAATGAATAAATAAACTCAAGATTGAAGAATATTATGATAAATGCAGTTGATATATTTCATTGGCACCACGGCGTTCTAAGTTCAGTATCTTGATGGCTCAAACTTCGTTAACCCTAAATCATTGGTACTCAACTTGGTGGCCATGGGAAGAATTTACGGGGGCCACAGCGTTATTATTTCCCTGGATTACATTATTTCAGCCTTGAAATAAAATTTTGGTATTCTTTTCATTTGCGCTTTATTTTAATATTATTTGTGGGGAGTGAGAGAGAAAATGGAAGGGGAGGGGGGGACCACGTTCATGTTGAATATTCCTGAGAGATGGAAAAAAGTGAAAGAGGTTGAGAACCACTGCCTTAGATAAAAGTATTTCATAGGGGCATAGTGCAACTGCTGTAGGGGAGAGCTAGGATAACCTTATTTTGACATAGCATGTCAATCAGTTACAAGAATTTCATAACTCTGAACAAGTAAATAATACAACTAGAATTTGGTTATCATATATTGATGTTCTTTTTCTTCAGCTAAATATATACTACTGGTCAATAAAATAAATAAAATCGACGCAAATCCTTGTATATCATTTTGGCAGATAAATATCTCTTCACTGGGCGCCATTATACGTACTGTATATTCATATTAAGAATTTCATTTTGGCGACATGGGATTGGTAACGCAATTAACACTAACCTAACCTAATTTAACTTAAACTATTATCAATGATAATTCTCAAAAGTCCAGATAATAATGGGGCTCAAAATTAAAAAGTAATACGAGATCCCAAATTAAAATAATAGCAAACTGGTCTTGACTTTTTTTTTTTTATGAAATGTAGCGAAGGAAAATCTTCGGTTCCCTGTCTCCCAGGTTAATATAAACTAAACTCCCAAAAGGAAAGAAGAAGAGGAGCCTCTTTCTCTATTTCCACAGTTAAGACTGGTCGTAAGATAATATTCAGATACTGAGTCCCCAGTTTCCCATGTAATGGAAATAAGAACTCCCAAAAGCAACTTCGGCTACATATAATTTCCAAAGTTTCCCCGTTATTACAGAATCAACTCACACAAGAATGGAATATTATTGAGAGCAATTGTCCGTTTTTGCATTAAGATTCAGGGGTTATTTTCCTATGGGCAATTGCACTTAGTGGCAATTGTCACATGGAGCAATTGTTCGCGTACCGCCACGTCCTACTTCATCCCAGTTACGACCAGCCTACAACTCAACGATCACACGGTTCCAACAGTTCTTCGGTTAAACAGAACCAACTCCCACAAGCAAACAGACACGCGGTTGTCACATGGTGCCTCTTCCTTTTACAGGTAATACTGGTCTACAATATCAAAAACAGATTAATACCAAATGTACAGTTCCCACATTTGAGGCAAATTAGACTGCCACAAGGAGAGAACACGTGGTTGTCACGTGGTGCCTCTTCTTTTTCTTTTTCTCGGGTAACCAGTTTCCCCAGTTTGCCCAGGTAATATAGAATGAATTCTCACAGGCAAAGAACACGTAGTTGCCACGCAGTCTTCTTTTTTTTTTCACAACATGTACGTCCTTATCTTAGGTCAGATCGGTTAAATATAGCTAGCAGTTTCCATGCCTGCAAACGAGAAGTGGACGTAAAAGGAACCCTAATTCTCGTTATCTCGTTAAGTATGCTTAGGTGGCTCCCCGTTCACCAACTACCACTCTATGCAGGAGGTTGGCGCCACACAAACAGGTTTTTTAAGCAAATGCCCAAGAAAGACATTTTTGCTTGAAGTCGTGTTGCTATGAATCAATATAAACTTTACTAAGTAAAGTGCTCTCTCTCTCTCTCTCTCTCTCTCTCTCTCTCTCTCTCTCTCTCTCTCTCTCTCTCTCTCTCTCTCTCTCTCTCTCTGAGCTAATGATTCTTATAAAAGCTCATGCTAACATGAGCTTTCAATGAAAAATTATTAACGTTAAAATACTAGAACCTAATTAAATACATCTTTGAATAATAATAATAATAATAATAATAATAATAATAATAATAATAATAATAATAATAATAATAATAATAATAATAATAATAATAATAATAAAATAATCATCATCATCATTATCATCATCATCATCAATGAGGTGACTGAACATTCTAAATTCAGCTTATTATTCTACGTAACATTTGTAAATGATCACCGAAAAGTATATGTAAGAATATGAGTTTCAAGAACAACACTTAGCTACAATGACACTGTAAAAAAAATACTAAATTAAAAAATAAAAAATATATATATTTAGTCAAATCATACGCTCGTCCATAGCAAAATAAATACTAGAATTCAAGTCTTCATAAATACTCAGAAAACTCTCTCCAATTATCCAGATATCAGAGCATTTTTTAATAAACTTTCAACTATTGTCAGTCACAATTTTTTTCTATATAGCAAAGTATTCATATTTCTCTAACTAAGGGACCTGTTACATCATTTTTTATTTGTTTTAATAGATCCGAAAAGAAACCACAATACACACACAATCACGCATATAAAACACACACACACAAGCAAATGGTCGAGAACTCCAACTAAAATTCATTTTAAGTTGTGTAGAAAATGTGTTATAAATGTAATATCACGTCACAGATATACCAAAATAATATATATATATATATATATATATATATATATATATATATATATATATATATATATATATATATATATATATATATATATATATATATATATATATAAATTCTGAAGATATCAATTCAGTGTTGACAATAATAAAGAAAGAAATGACGAGACAGCAAAAATTATATGAAGATATCACACACACACACACACACACAGACACTGCATACATTAAAAAAAAAGTACGTTACCATGAAAAAATACATAAATGAAAATACAAATGCAAATATACTTGGGTCACCTTCACAATGCTTGCATGAGACTCCGTGAACTCCAAAACAAATAATAAAAGTCCCCCCCTCAAACCCCCCCCCAAAAAAAAAAAAAAAAAAAAAAAAAAAGACGTCAACATGCATGTTTTTGGCCAAGCATAATGTCATAATACAGTAATGAGACTCTGTGAACTTTAAACAAGAAATCTCCCCTCAAGAAAATAAAGGAACCTCAACATGCATGCTCTTGGCCAGCCATAGGCCGCTGTCACACCAAATTGGCAAGTTGCACGTGGGCCATGGGACGTATCTCACCACTTTTTCGTGAAAGGCTTCATGTATTTCCGGATGTTCGTTTTCAACTGGCGTGCCAAGTGACATGCCACGTGCCACTCTGGTGTGAAAGCGGTCATACTGTCATTGAGCAATATAAATCAAGAACTTGACACTACGTTGTATATTATTCCTGCCAGCGAAGAGAATGGAGATTACTTGGGTGAATTTATAGATTGCTAGGTAGTTTTAGTCATAAATATTTGGGCTGGTTTTTAAAAGTTATTTACTTTTATTAAATTAATTAAATGTGTAATTCCTTACTAATATGAACAGGTACTTTTCTGTAGTCTCCGTGGCAAAATGGTAGAGTCTGCGACTCTGAGGCGGCAGGTCGAGGGTTCGCGCCCCGTCACGGACTGAGGTTAGTAAGGGCATACACTCAGGGTAACGCTTACATCTGCCAAAACAAGTCCTTCGTAAGAAGGCAACCGTCCTAGCCCTTAGTAGAAAAGGGAGTTGGTGACGTAAAACCAAGTCCATCCATGAACAGGTACTTTTCTCAAATATAAATGGTGTTACGATTATACAGTCTTTGGACTATTAATTCCCATCATGGGGGGTAAACACCGACACATTGGAGCTGAGAAGTGAAGGTTGGATCCTCATACTAACGTCCCTTGGTGGGTAGACAGACTGATTGGAACTGTGGAATTAAAGCTGGATGCCCTTCCTAACGTCTCACAATGCGCTCGATAGTGAGTCTGTCGCCTCCTTAGTCAAGTATTCTAACCACTATTGCATCGCGGTCTCCCACTTTTCTCATTCATAAATGGCGTAACAATTATACAGACTTTCAGACTAGGAGCTGTATAGGGTAGTTTGCAAATTATAAGAATCTCTCTTACCACTGCTTACATTACGCAAATAGGTCCTCTGCACTTTGATTTTTCTGTCTGTCGTTTTCCTTTGTGTGACATCGCCTCATCTCTGCCTTGTCCTGAACCTTTTTCTTTTCCTTCGTCTTGGTATTTTCTCGTGCCCGGGCCTTTATTGATGAGGGCAGTTTCTGCCTGTCCCGGTGTCACACTCATAAAAAAAAGTATGAACCTGTATTGTCTCTGAATCTGGAAGTAATGTGGTAGTTTGAGAAGAAATATAATTCATTTGTGCTTTCAAGAGCCACTGCTGCTCTTCGAAGTCGAAAGTAGTACGATAGCTTGGAAAATTTTAGAATTGTCTGACATTACTGCTCCCATTACGCAAATAGTATTAAGGTGCGTTTTGCTCTGTGCAATTATCGCTCATGGCTCAACGATGATCGTCAAACGATTGCCTAAGAGCACTAATTCTTTGCTTTTGAATGGGGTTGTTTTGCCTTGAGCGACTCCCGCGCTCAAAGCAAAACAGCCCCATTCAAAAACATAGAATTAGTGCTCTAGACAATCGTTTGACGATCATCGTTAAGCCATGAACGATCATCGTTGAGCGATAATCGCACCAACAAAACGTACCTTTACAGTGTATTGAAGTAGCTTGGAAGTTTGAAAATTCTATAGTTCATTAGAGATATTAAGTCACAGCTTATTAAAATTGAGAGCAATTTGAAGGTAGTTTGAAGAAACATATATTTCCTTAAGGGGGGTTTACACGGTCAAACGGTTCGTCGAACGCGGTTCGACAGACAAGTGTTGAGGTGATGTTCGAACGTGTGAACGGGGTATTTGGTTGTCGAACACGTTCGAAAAAGTGTTCGACAACCAAATACTCCGTTCACACGTTCGAACACCACTTCAAACACTTGTCTGTCGAACCGCTTTCGACGAACCGTTTGAACGTGTAAACCCCCCTTTAGTATACTTTCAAGTACCACTGTTCCAATAAGGAAACAGCTACTAATGAAAAATCTCTGCAAAACTTGAAGCAGCTGGACGTTGGGAGAGATTTAATCATGTTCAAGACATTTAGGAGGTAATGCTCTCATCCTCAAATGTTTTACCACTGTAGTAAAAGATTTGAAAATAGAAGCAGTGGGGAAGATAAAAGAAAATTATAAATTCTCAGTACTTGCAAGAGCTAATGTTTTCATTCTCAAACGGAGATACCATTGTAAAACTTTCAAAATTGGGAAAAGGTGAAAAAATGCGATTTCTTTTTAAGTCATTTCTTAACACTGTTTTCAAAAATCGCAGCTTACGTTTTCAATGGGTCTTACAGCTTTTAAAATTTTTGAAAATAGGATCAATGGGAAAGAAAGAAGAAATTCATAATTCATCAGTATTATCGAAAGTCAGTTCTCTCATATTAAAAAAAAAATGTGAGTTGTAACATCTTTGAAATTGAAAGCAGTGGTGAAAAAACAGAGAAATTTAGCCATATGACCTCAAGAGCCTTTTTTGTTTTTATTTATTTATTTATTCAGATAACTGTACATGGGGACATGTGCACATGGGCACTCCCAGTGATATTGCAGTTGATAAACATTACAATCTATATTTGGTTATGTATAAATAAAATATTAATAGAAATTGCAATTAATTTTAAATATCATAGCAAATAATTAATAATAAAATATAGTGTAATAATTGAAGAGTAATATTTGTAACAATATTTTCAATAGCCCTTGTTGAGTGCTATAAATTACATTTCACTTTTCAACAGTACTACTGCAGACAGAACCTTTTCTCTCATATAAATTGCAATGGCCTCAAATGGATACTGGAATCAGTGGAGTCGTTTAAATACATTAGCAATGTCTTAGACCCACTTCTATCATATAAACCCCAAAGGTATCACATGGGATCATTCTGTTTGTTTACCTTTTTATTAGTCACTATTACTCCCCACTCGAATGGGGGTGGACACAGACTACAGCTTATAACAAGTTTGAAGTGGTAAATAATCAATATTATTACTCAGCTCCTCATGGGTATTATTAGTTCCTTCATTCTTGCCATTACCATCTTGGCTCTTGACCTATACCACATGCGTCACACGAAGGCGACAGAGGGAAGCTAATTAATGCAGTTTAGGCTTCAGTGCCAAAAGCCATATGAAAAGGGAAAGAGAGGGGGACAGACAGTGTCATGAGATAATGACAATGGATCATGCAGCTTGCACCTGATCAAGGGATGGTATGTTATACAATAATTAGAGTGCCAAGTGTCTACACTTTTAATTAGGTTTCCGACATTTCCATGTTGTGGGTCCGCAGTGGTTAGAGCAATTGTCACGGGAGGTGACAGACCAACACTCGAACCCACTGCGGGCCGTTAGGGAGGGTATCCAGCCTTGATTTCCTAGTTCCAACTTGTCTGTCTATCCCCATAATGGGCATAGATAGTAACAAATAAAACGACAAACAATAACATTGACTCCAATGTTGTGCCAAGTTTTTATTGTGTATTTACTTTTTTCGAACTTTATGATATGTTTAATTTATAAATATATAACGGATAAAAAGTACACACACACACACATACACACACACACACACACACAGCTCTTACCCGTAAACACAATTAGGTAATCACACACACACACACACACACACACACACACACACACACACACACACACACACACACACATATATATATATATATATATATATATATATATATATATATATATATATATATATATATATATAAAGCTGGTGAAAAGAAAAAAATTTTCCTTGTAAAATTCAAAGGGGGATAAAAAAAAAATGCAGATATACCAAGTGCGCACATCAGAAGCAAACAGAAATAGAGATTTATTTCGTACTTTGTTTATTTATTCATTAATTTTCATTTTTAAAGAAGTAAAAAAACGGATCAGGCCCACACCAAGCACCTGATGCCATATTTAGGTGCTTAATTTGGGATTGAGGCTAAAAGCAGGTTAACCTAACATAACCTACCCTAGATTAGATTGGGTTAACCTGCCTTTTGCCTCAATCGCAGAATAAGCACCTCGAAAGGACATCAGATACCTATTCTGGGAATGATTAAAAAAAACCTTGTGTGAGTAAATAAAACACTCATTTGGAATCAGTAAAGACACTAAGAAACAAAAGGAATAAAAACGAGGAAAAACAACAAATCGTCCTTGGTATTGGTGCCATCTGCAACTTGGCCATAGTCACCCCAAAACACATTACGTGTGTGTTATGAATAGGACACCAAACTGGTAAGAGGATGAGGGGGGGGGAATGATAGGCGAAAAAGGGAGAATACTTGGGGACTATATCCTCCTACACAGTCGTGACGTCATAAGGTGTGTATTTTGGACCGTAGACCTCATCCATTAACCCGGCTCATACTGGTATATTCTTTTGAGCGCGTCAGGATTGTCTCAAAGGAGCATGTTAGCTCCGTGGACGCTTCGTGTCCGGGCCGTGATCAAGGCGTGCAACATCATTAGTAAACATTGCACATCGACAACATTGGGTACTTCTTTTTCTTCTTCTTCTTCTTTTCTCATTAACCCTCCCTTCACTCGCTCCAGAAAAATATAATTGGAAGAGTTACGTCTCAAATATTAAATAAGCCAGGACGGGATGGTTGACACTTGGTAGATAGAATCTTGTGAGGGAGATAAGAGTCTAGCCACTGGGGGAGCATGTCAGCTCAACTCTGTATCAGTCCCAAGCCGGGATCTATGGAGATGGTTAGTGTGAGGAAACCTAAGAGAGAGGTTTCCTATTGCTATTAGTAAAGTCCGTAGTGCATTAATAATAATCATATGAACACATTACCATATGTGAATACATGAATCATATTTTACCCCGGACCGGGACTCGAACCTAAGACACATCATTACTGTGCCAAGGCGCTATCAACTACACCACTGATGGCCTAAAAAGAGAAACAAAACCTTACAGCTTAACTGCTACACTAGGTATGAACACCTTCTATCAGAATGCCTATCTGTTCATATTACAGCCACTCTTAATTTCCCTCGTGGTTTCGTTTTTCGAAGGGAACAGCAAGTAATAACGTAGTACCCCAGCTCTTACGAGTACATTTATTTTTCCGTCTATCCATCTTCAGAGGTATCGATTACCTCTAATGATGGGTACATTAATATATTACTATGTACTTAGGTACTCCGTTGTGTGGATCGTGGTGAATGCGTGTGTCTTGGCTCGGCCACCCCCTTACCAGGGGGAATGAGGCCATGTATATCTATGTATGTCTGTATGTATCTTGATACACCGAAATAATCATATTAACAACAGCTACGGCTTCTGTTGAAATAGATTCGCTTACACATATAATTATATCTATCTATCTATATTTATATCTATAAGTAGTAGCGGTGGCTCAACCGGTAGCGTCCGCGACTCTGAGGCGTCAGGTCGAGGGTTCGCGCCCCGTCACGGTCTGAGGTTAGCAAGGGCATGCACTCAGGGTAAGGATTACATCTGCCAAAACAGGTCCTTTGCAAGAAGGCAAACCGGATCTATATTTCTATCTATATATATATATATATATATATATATATATATATATATATATATATATATATATATATATATATATATATATATACGCGCACAAATCTATACACAGTGAGGCTAGATTCTTTTTAGATTATTTAAAAAAAAAATTAATGACAAACTAAAAATCAATATTTAGTATTTATTAAATGAAACATATATGTATTATTATGACGGACTATTTATTACCTCAGCCCCACACAAAACCTCCTTCATGAAGAGCTACTTCCGTGTTCAGTGTATTTAAAAAAAAGCCAATCACGAAGTATCTTTCACACACATGTGCTCTAAAATAAAACACAAGCCCGAAGCTTGTTTTGAACATTAAGGCTGCTGGGCCAATTAAATACTTTCTTTCTAAGGCTTTAAAGTATGAGAAACCAATACCAAATAGTCTTGCAAAAAGTACCTTTGTGGAGAGCCAATCGCATCGTTTCTTTCTTAAGTTCTACCCTTGTAAACTAAAAGCGAAAGGCCTTCTAAACACACCTTTGGAGAGAGCCAATCCCAGACCTTCTCTTTCAGGCATTCTAAACACACCTTTGGAGAAACCAAGTCACAGACCTTGCTAAGTCAATGTCCTACGTGAAACCAAGAGCAAAAGACTTTTCAAACACACCTTTGGGGAATGCCAATCACAGTGCTTCATTAAAACACTGCCCGTTTAAGAGCCAGTTAGATTCATGGTAACAACTTTCGTGACTCAAAACAATTTGAAGTGATTTTAAACCACTACACTCGGAATATTTTTGGGTCTTTCCTCCTCCATTAATTTTTTTTATATAGCTTTATCAACTTTACTTAGAGAGAGAGAGAGAGAGAGAGAGAGAGAGAGACCTTGCGAGTTTTGCATCCATATGAATCAGGGATTACCTCTGCAAGATTCTCCCATCAAAAACAGCTGTTCGATGCTCACCTGCACATTTGCATTATATCATGATTACTGTATTCGTTATATTTTATGTCTGCCAGTTATAGGGTCAAGAGAGAGAGAGAGAGAGAGAGATTATTTTATTTATTTTATTAATTTATTGCGCCAAGGCGTCAGACATTACATGAGTTCATACAAATAATGCTTCAAATGGATATAAAACCAAGAATTGAACATGGTTTACAGGGAGGTGTACATATTGATAAAACATTGCTGCATACTAACACACAACTCACAGAATGGCAGCACAGAGTACATTATATGCAAAAGTAAAGCTCAGAGAAACGCAGAATGCACAAACAGAATTATACAGCAACATACAGAAAATATATGTATAATTCAATATAATTAATGGCCACCAAAGTGAGGAAAACGAGCAAGAATAACATCAAGGTTGTCATCATTAAGTAAAAATGAGCAGATCTGTATTAAGTTCTGACCTCGTGGTAAAACATCTCTCACTGTGGGGCACTGAAGACAATAGTGGTCAAGAGTGTTAGCATTAGTTCGGTCGCATAATGTACAGGAGGTGTACTGTGGCATATCTAGAGTCTGGGAGACCTGAGAGAGAGAGAGAGAGAGAGAGAGAGAGAGAGAGAGAGAGAGAGAGAGAGAGAGAGAGAGAGAGAGAGAAAACTAATACCTGAGGCGAGAACGAACTTAAAATGTGACCCGCCCACCTCCATTCCTTGTTAACTGCTCAGCCAATCGGCCATATTCTGTACCCTCGAGCTCTCTCCTATACGAGGAAGGACTTGCTTGTTCAATCCATAGGTATGGGATGAGATAATGGGGATAGGGCAACGTGATGGGATCGAATGCACGCTCTAGCCTTATCCAGGGTATAATCACGAAATAGGGGGAGAGATGGGACTGGATCGACTTATGGGGATAAGCACGAAAATGAAATATAAAGAAATAAGTTAAAAAATAGAGAAGCCTACTCTCTTCCTAATTATAAGTGCCCATCGCTGCCCGATACGCCTTAGGGTGGAATATCTGCAAATCCTCCTAATCTTAATCATCATATGACATCAGGAGGTACCTCCTAATCATAACCCTTAACATCATGAGGATAAAGCAGAAGTAACAGTAACAGCAGCAGTAATAGCAACAACAGCAGCGTCACCAGAATTATTCAGATTGGTGAGGCACAATTCTTAGTCCCCATTCATGCGGATGGACAGAGACCTGGTCGAAGCTAAGGAATGAAGGCTGTAACCCTTTCCTAACGCCCCGCGATGAGGATTGAACCCGCGATGTCTGGCTGGCCACATTCTGATTTGCTTACTCTACCACCGATCTAAATAATTCTGGTGACGCTGCTGTTGTTGCTGTTACTGTAACAGTAACAGTAACAGCAGCAGTAACAGCAACAACAGCAGCGTCACCAGAATTATTTAGATCGGTGGTAGAGCAAGCAAATCAGAATGTGGCCAGCCAGACATCGCGGGTTCAATCCTCACCGCGGGGCGTTAGGAAAGGGTTACAACCTTCATTCCTTAGCTTCGACCAGGTCGCTGTCCATCCGCATGTATGGGGACAAAGACTTGTGCCTCATAAAATGGATAAAAATAATAAAAACTCATCAAAGATCTCCTGCATATCTCAGTTCAGAATTTCCGTAAGACCAGATAACGCCTAATCGTATTATCCTACCGATTATTCAGATAATTTAAGTCCAAAAACCACATCCCTATAAAAGCTCTGGATGGAGTTTTCTTACCAGTACCGTCTCATATGCCTTGGCTCTTTCTAAGGGGAAAACAAAAATGGGAACGCCTCGTCGCCTCGCTCCGGTCTCATTAGTCGACTTTTACGACTCTTTGGGGAAAACAGAGTCTTTTTGTCCCATGTCTCAAAAGAAAGAAAATGGTGAGTATCGTTTATATACATAATAAAGGCCATGAGGTAGCAAACCAGCTTAACTCGATGCCGGTCCCAAGCCCAAATCAATGCAGAGGGCTGGCATTAGGAAGGATATAGGGCTATAAAGTCTTAAGCCAAATCAAACCATTAGTCTCCAGAAAAGCCATTTGTAAGAAACGGCGATCCAATTCAAACAGTGGTAAAGCTCCATTGGTTTTTTATACGTTTCTCAACACTGAATTTCCTAGTGAAAATTCGTCATCTAGTAACCTACCTCACAACCCTGTATGCAAAATGCTCCCTTTAATTTAAAGGGGGGGTTTACACGGTCAAACGGTTCGTCGAACGCGGTTCGACAGACAAGTGTTTGAAGTGATATTCGAACGTGTGAACGGGGTATTTGGTTGTCAAACACGTTTGTCGAACGTGTTCGACAACCAAATACCACGATCATACGTTTGAACATCACTTCAAACACTTGTCTGTCGAACCGCGTTCGACGAACCGTTTGACCGTGTAAACCCCCTTAAGGTGGTAATACGGAGTACACAACAAACAGCTTCCATTCACATTATTGCACCTCGTGATCTATAGATAATGAAGATAATAATATTTATGAAGTCAATCCCCATCCTATCTTCACCTTAAGTAACAAAAAAATAAATAACGTACGTGCGTTTTGCAGATAAGTTTTTCCATTCACATCCAGGTTCTGTATTGCATTATAATCGGATAACATTCAGATTATATTATTTATGACGTCATCGTGAAGAAAGAAAATGAGGTACAGTATATACTATTTTTTATGAGTGTGACACCGGGACAGACACT
>JAXCGZ010006565.1:0-35279 GCA_037179515.1 Halocaridina rubra
AGATATACATACGTACAGGTATGATAAGTATCACCAAGTATAAAATGGAACCGATCAGGAGACGGGAAGATACGAGCTTTGGGGTCTTTCCCGTAAACATAATTAGGTAATCACAGTATTGCATCATGCGAAATAGTGTCCGATAGCGTACAATGTATTGGGGTCGCAGCTACGTGACCTAGAATATATATTTATATTTCCCGTAGTTTCATGATTTTATTGATAAAAAAATGTATTTCTTAGCCTAAGAATAATAAAACAGTAAAAAATAGTAAAAAACATTAATACTAACAGTATTGCAACAAGTAAAATACGATACCGATATCAGCATTTCGGACAAAGGCTCGTTCAGTCTAACTCACGTGTGCGCCGTTCACGTTGTGCTTATTAAACGTTTTGCTTGTGTCCGATAGCGTACAATGTATTGGGGTCGCAGCTACGTGAGCTAGCATATATATTTATATTTCCAGTATTTTCATGATTTTATGGATAAAAAAACGTATTTCTTAGCCTAAGAATACATCAGTAAAAAATAGTAAAAAACATAAATACTAACAGTATTCCAACATGTAAAATACGATACCGCTATCAGCGTTTCAGACACAGGCTTCCACCATTTTCCATTGTCTCCCCTCACTCGTGTGCGCCGTTCACATTGTGCTTATTAATACGTTTTGCTTGTGATTTTTTTACTCGCATATTTTAACCTTTGCAATGCCTCCCAAGCATCCTTCATCTTTTAAGGCTTCTTTTAGTGAGCCTAAGCGGCAAAGAAAAATGTTAACCATAACAGATAAGGTAAGTTTACTTAGCACGTACATATAAATTTACGTTGCATGCTGTTATTTATAAAGTAAAGGGTGGTTTTTTAACAGTGCAGGGAGGGTTTATACAGTAACCGTAAAAATAATTGTAAAATACCTATGTACATGAGTATGTCATATTAATTTACGCTTGCATGCTGTTATTTATGAAGTAAAGGGTGGTTTGTTAACAGTACAGGGAGGGTTTATACAGTTTATACGGTGTAAACGTAAATATAAATTAAAATATCTATGAACATATATGCTGATCCTACTCCCCGATTTTCCTGTTTCGCGCCGAGTCCCTGAACCGAACCCTCGCGATAATGGGGGGATCACTGTGTGTATGTATATATATATATATATATATATATATATATATATATATATATATATATATATATATATATATATATATATATATATATATATATATATATATATATATATATATATATAAATATATATATATATATATATATATATATATATATATATATTGTTACCTCGGTTATTCGCGCTTCTTGGTTCGCGTTCTCACTCTATCGCGGTTTTTTTTTTATAAATTATTATTTTATTTTATGGGTATACGCAAAAATATTAAAATATTGAAAAAAAAAAATTTTCAGTATTTTCATTTTTTTATTGAAATTTACGTTGCGTGCTGTTATTTATAATGTAAAGGGTGTTTTTTTAACAGTGCAGGGAGGGTTTATACAGTTCGTAAACGAAAAAATAATTGTAAATGAGTATGTGTGTCATGTCATCATCACCTCATTCATCGTAATTTTATCTATCACTTCCATATAAATTTATGTTGCTTGCTGTTATTTATAATGTAAAGGGTGTTTTTTTAACAGTGCAGGGAGGGTTTATACAGTACGTAAACGAAAAAATAATTGTAAATGAGTATGTATGTCACGTCATTATCACCTCATTCACCGTAATGTTATCTAACACTTTCATAAAAATTTACTTTGCTTGCTGTTATGTATAATGCAAAGGGTGTTTTTTTTAACAGTGTAGGGAGGGTTTATACAGTACGTAAACGAAAAAATAATTGTAAATGAGTATGTATGTCACGTCATTATCACCTCATTCACCGTAATTATATCTATCACTTTCATAAAAATTTACGTTGCTTGCTGTTATTTATAATGTAAAGGGTGTTTTTTTAACAGTGCAGGGAGGGTTTATACAGTACGTAAACGAAAAAATAATTGTAAATGAGTATGTATATCATGTCATTATCACCTCATTTACCGTAATTTTATCTATCACTTTCATAAAAATTTACGTTGCTTGCTGTTACTTATAATGTAAAGGGTGCTTTTTTAACAGTGCAGGGAGGGTTTATACAGTACGTAAACGAAAAAATAATTGTAAATGAGTATGTATGTCACGTCATTATCACCTCATTCACCGTAATTTTATCTATCACTTTCATAAAAATTTACGTTGCTTGCTGTTATTTATAATGTAAAGGGTGTTTTTTTAACAGTGCAGGGTGGGTTTATACAGTACGTAAACGAAAAAATAATTATAAATGAGTATGTATGTCACGCTATCATCACATTCACGGTAAGTTTTCCTATCACTTTCATAAATATTTACGTTGCTTGCTGTTATCTAAAATGCTAAGAGTGTTTTTTTTAACAATGCAGGGAGGGTTTATACAGTACGTAAACGAAAAAATTATTGTAAATGAGTATGTATGTCACGTCATTATCACCTCATTCACTGTAATTTTATCTATCACTTTCATAAAAATTTACGTTGCTTGCTGTTATTTATAATGTAAAGGGTGTTTTTTTAACAGTGCAGGGAGGGTTTATACAGTGTAAACATAAAAATAATTATAAATGAGTATGTACGTCACGTCATCACATTCACGGTAAGTTTTCCTATCACTTTCATAAATATTTACGTTGCTTGCTGTTATGTATAATGTAAAGGGTGTTTTTTTAACAGTGCAGGGAGGGTTTATACAGTATGTAAACGAAAAAATAATTGTAAATGAGTATGTATGTCACGTCATCATCACATTCACGGTAAGTTTTCCTATCACTTTCATAAAAATTTACGTGGCTTGCTGTTATCTGTAATGTTAAGGTGTTTTTTTTTAACAGTGCAGGGAGGGTTTATACAGTACGTAAACGAAAAAATAATTGTAAATGAGTATGTATGTCACGTCATTATCACCTCATTCACCGTAATTTTATCTATCACTTTCATTAAATTTACGTTGCTTGCTGTTATTTATAATGTAAAGGATGTTTTTTTAACAGTGCAGGGAGGGTTTATACAGTGTAAACGTAAAAATATATTAAAATATCTATGTACATATAGGCGGATCCTACTTCGCGGATTTCCTGGTTCGCGCCGAGTCCCAGAACCGAACTACCGCGATAAGTGAGGCAACACTGTACCCATAAAATAATAATTTATCCAAAAAAAAACCGCGATAGAGTGAGAACGCGAACCAAGAAGCGCTAATAACCGGGGTAACACTGTGTATATATATATATATATATATATATATATATATATATATATATATATATATATATATATATATATATATATATATATATATATATATATATATATATATATATATATATATATATATATACTGTGTTGCCTCACTTATTGCGGTAGTTCGGTTCCGGGACCCGGAACGAAAAAATAATTGTAAATGAGTATGTATGTCACGTCATCATCACCTCATTCACCGTAATTTTATCTATCACTTTCATAAAAATTTACGTTGCTTGCTGTTATTTATAATGCAAAGGGTGCTTTTTTAACAGTGCAGGGAGGGTTTATACAGTACGTAAACGAAAAAATAATTGTAAATGAGTATGTATGTCACGTCATTATCACCTCATTCACCGTAATTTTATCTATCACTTTCATAAAAATTTACGTTGCTTGCCGTTATCTAAAATGTTAAGGGTGTTTTTTTTAACAATGCAGGGAGGGTTTATACAGTACGTAAACGAAAAAATAATTGTAAATGATATGTATGTCACGTCATTATCACCTTATTCACTGTAATTTTATCTATCACTTTCATAAAAATTTACGTTGCTTGCTGTTATTTATAATGTAAAGGGTGTTTTTTTAACAGTGCAAGGAGGGTTTATACAGTGTAAACGTAAAAATATATTAAAATATCTATGTACATATAGGCGGATCCTACTTCGGGGATTTCCTGGTTCGCGGCGGGTCCCGGAACCGAACTACCGCGATAAGTGAGGCAACACTGTATATATATATATATATATATATATATATATATATATATATATATATATATATATATATATATATATATATATATATATATATATATATATATATATATATATATATATATATATATAGTAATCCCTCGCTATATTGCAGTTCACCTTCCGCGGATTCAGTGCATCGCGGGCTTTTAAGGTGAGCATATGTATTTTATATCGGATTTTCTGGGTATATCGCGGGAAGCTACAATACGTGGAAATATTAAAATGTCCAGTATTTTCATTATTTTATTAATAAAAAAAAAGTATTTCCTACTCTAAAAATAATAAAACAGTAAAAAAATAGTAAAATACAAATTTAAATATGAAACTCACAGTATTGCACCATATAAAATACGATACCGGTATGGTATGTGCTGCATAGATATCTGCGTCTTGGAAAACACAATGGGTCGCACCTATGTGAGATAGTACACGGGATGATATTGGCTGATGGGTGGGAGACAACTAATCACAGAATTGTGTTCCGTATCCTGGGGTCTGATTGGCTGTTTGATTGAAGCTTGATTCTTCAAGCATCTTCCCTTGTCTCGCCTCACCCATTCAGTTTTTACATGTGCGCCTTTCACGCTCTCATCAGCTGTGCACTATGTAAACGTCATCATCACCCTCATCGTCATCATTACTGTACCCCTCTCTGCTCTCACATGTTAGTTTCATAAAGTTACTGAATTATCATTATTATTATAAATATAATGTGTTATTAATATAGGTATTATTTTTGTACAGTCTGTATAGGTTATTCACGGTAAACTTACCTATCACGCTCATATAGCTTTACGCTTGCACGCTGTTATTTATGGTAAACTTACCTGTCACACTTATATAACTTTACGCTTGCTCACTGTTATCAATAAAGTAAAGGGTGAGTTGTTAAAGAGTGCAGGGAGGGTTTATAAAGGTAAAAATAAAAGTAAAATATGGTGCTGCTTCTTCGCGGATTTTCACCTATCGCAGGTGGTCTTGGAACGTAACACCCGCGATAAAGGAGGGATTACTGAAGTCAGCTTCAAATTATAAGGCGCAGGAGCGTCAGCTTTCCTGATTGCTACGATAATCTACTGTGCCTATGTAACTTCTCCCGTTGCGAGTTATTGCGGCATTAAGGGTCATCGTACATCAGTTAGTGAATTATCATTATTATTATAAATATAATGTTAGTAATATAATGTGTTTTCCAAGACGCAAATATCTATGCAGCACATACCATACCGGTATCGTATTTTATATAGTGCAATACTGTGAGTTTCATATTTAAATTTGTTTTTTACTATTTTTTTACTGTTTTATTATTTTTTGGGTAGGAAATACTTTTTTTTTAGTTCACTGCTCTCTTCTGAGAGAGACGAGATTGCTGCTTGGAATGTCCAGATTAAGGAAAACATTGAACAGTTCAGAAAAGAGTTCCAGGAGCTGAATATGGAATATGATGCCATGAAAACTTCCTTTGCTGATGCACTAAAGGGGAATGTGGCAGTAAAAGAGGCTGTAAAGGTGGTGGCACTGGAAAACATACAAACAGTTGACTATAAAGAGACAGTAATCGAAAAAATGAAAGACGTGATGGAAAGGGCAAATCCACTCATCAGACAGGCACTTGATAAGGAGAAGACAGTGGTAATCTCAGGCATAAGCGAATCCCAGGAGCCAACATGGCAGGGGAGACTTGAAGAAAATAAAGCTAGGGTTGTAGACCTGATAAGAAAGCTTGGAGTAGTATGTGGTCCTGAGGATATTGTAAACATACACCAACTAGGTAAATATTCGAGGGAAGGAAAGCCGAGACCAATAAAAGTAACCTTTGAGAGAGGGGAAACATGTAGGGAAATATTGTTGAGAAAAAAAGTCTAAAAGACCTTCAAGAATTCAAAGAAGTGTTCACTAGATGATACAGAACACAGGAAGAGATGGGAAAGATCAAAAACTTGTTGCAAGAGGCAAGAAGGTTAAATGATGAAAGAAATGAGGAAGAGAAGAAAAATTTTCATTACAGAGTTCTTCCAGACATAGGGGAGATAAAGAAGATAATGACAGAAGATCAGGGGATGGGGCCTCATTAAGATTGTTATACACAAATGCTGATGGATTAGCTGGTAAGGCAGTAGAATTAAAAGATAGGATTCACAACAGTAAGGCAGATATAGTAGCAATTACAGAGACTAAGTTGAGTGAGGACATAAACAGTGTCACAGTTTTTCCTAAGGGATTCAGAATACTAAGGGTTGAAAGATCTGAGAGGACTGGTGGAGGGATAGCACTGCTCATAAGTGAAAGGATTCAAGTCGAAGAAATAAACTTGGCTATAGAAAGTGAGTTCAAGGAATTTCTTGTTGCTCGCATAAATACTGGGTCAGAAAGCATTATAATAACTGTTGTATACAGCCCACCAAGGAACCAAAATAGGCTTGAAGTTTATGAGGAAAGTCATATAGGTACTATTGAAGTCATAAACTCAGTTGTTAACATGGCACGGGAAAAAAAATGTAGGATTTTGATTATAGGAGACTTTAATCATAAAGAGATAAATTGGAGAAATCTTGACCCACACAGTGGTGAGGACTCATTCGGGGCAAGATTCCTAGATTGCGTACAAGGGAATTTCCTACACCAACATGTAATGGAACCAACAAGGGCCAGGGGTGGGGATGAGCCATCACTACTTGATCTAGTGTTCACAGATAATGTGTTGGATATTGAAAAAATTGAGTATGAACCACCAATTGGAAAGAGTGACCACTGTGTGTTGTTGATGGAGTATATCATTGAAGATATTCTTCCTGAGAGTAGAGGTACTGAGGACATGAGGAGGAACTATCCGAAAGGAGATTACATCAAAATGAATGAGCTTTTTGCAGTTATTGACTGGAGAACCTTAGTTTACAACAAATCTGTACAAGAAATGTATGACATCTTTTGTGAGAAATATGGGAAGATAGTAGATTGCTGCATACCTGTCACCAAAGTATGTGTAATTCATGCCAGAGAGAAATGGTTCGATAATGGGTGTAAAAGAGCTAAGGAGTGGAGAGACAAATGCTGGAAAAGGTATAGGAGGAGAAAAAACATAAATGCCTGGCAAACCTACAAAAGAGCAAGAAATGACTACCTAAGTTAAAGGAGAGAGGCAGAGAGAGACTATGAGAGGGACATCACCAGGAAGGCTAAAGAAAATCCCAAGCTTTTCCACAGCTTTATCAGAGGAAAACTGAAGGTAAAAGAACAGGTTTTAAGGCTAAAGAGAGCGGATGGAAGCATCACTGAGACGGATGAAGAGATCTGCAAAGAATTGAACAAGGAGTTTCAGTCAGTATTTACAGTAGAAAATACCCCACCCCCTCAGATTGCAGTGATAGAAGCTCAAGGGCCGGTATTAGAGAACATCAACCTTACAGCCACAAAGGTATGCAAAGCGCTGATGGATTTAGATGTTCATAAAGCTACAGGTCCTGATGACATATCCACTCATGTGCTTAAAAAATGCGCAAACACAATATCAGTGGCACTAAGTATCATATTTAAGGAGTCACTGGAGTCAGGGGAGATTCCAAGATGCTGGAAACAAGCAAATGTGATACCTATCTTCAAAAGGGGAAGGAGGGATACGGCTCTGAACTATAGACCAGTTTCCTTGACCAGCATAGTTTGCAAAGTTATGGAGAAACTACTAAGGAAACATATCTCTCTTCACTTGGAATCCTTCAACTTTTTGTCAGTGAGGCAACATGGATTCAGAGAAGGTAGATCAACAGTAACAAACTTATTAGAATTTTATGATGAGGTAAGCCAAATCTTACAGGAAAGAGAGGGCTGGGCAGATTGCATATTCCTAGACTTCCAGAAAGCGTTTGACACTGTTCCACATGGGAGACTTATTAGGAAGCTGCAATCAATGGCTAGAATAGGTGGAAATGTTTTGGAATGGATAAAAACTTACTTAGAAGGAAGGGAACAGAGGGTTAGAGTAAGACATTCAGTGTCTGAATGGAGAAGAGTTAGTAGTGGAGTTCCACAGGGTTCAGTTTTAGGGCCACTTTTGTTCCTTGTATATGTAAATGACCTACCAGAGTCTGTAAATTCATTCATGAATATGTTTGCAGATGATGCAAAGATTGTGAAGAAAGTAAAAAACGAGAACAATGGTAGAGAACTTCAGGAGGATCTAAATAATCTGCATGAGTGGTAAGAAAAGTGGCTAATGAAATTCAATACTTCGAAATGTAAGGTAATGAGAATGGGTACAAGTGCAAGAAGGCCCAAGCTTGACTACTCGGTGGCTGGAGTACAACTTCAAGAGACAGAAAATGAGAGAGATCTAGGAGTAAACATACTGGCAGATTTGTCTCCAGAAATACATATAAATGGCATAGTAAGGGCAGCACATGCATTCTTATCAAATGTAAGGGTAGCCTTCAGGCACATGGACAAGGAAATGTTCAGAAATATTTATGTAACCTATGTGAGGCCAAAACTCGAATATGCAGCTCCCTTTTGGAATCCGCACTTGGAAAAGCACATAGCTAAGCTTGAAAAAGTTCAAAGACATGCCACGAAACTGGTGCCAGAAATACGTAATCTCAGTTATGATGAGAGGCTGAGGGAATTAGACTTACCATCACTCGAAGCTAGAAGAGTGAGGGGGAATATGGTGACAGTCTTTAAATTCCTTCATGGTTATGATAGAGTGGATAGGGATCGATATTTTGATATGGCTGGCTCTAGAACTAGAGGTCATAGTTTGAAGCTTCGTAGGAAAACTTCTTTGCAGGATGTAAGGAAATACTTTTTCAGTGTAAGAGTAGTTGATAATTGGAATTGGCTAAGCGAGGAGGTAGTTAATGCTATCTCAATCCATAGTTTTAAGGACAGGTATGATAAGTATCACTAAGTATAAAATGGAACCGATCAGGAGATGGGAAGATACGAGCTTTGGGCTCTTTCCCGTAAACACAATTAGGTAATCACTCAGGTGACTCAACCGCGATGAATTAAGTGTTGTCAATTATCTGTCAGTTATTTTTTCATGTTTAAATGTGCCGCACCTCCTGCAGAGTGTGTTGTTTACTCCTCCGTGTTGTTGTGGACTGTGTGTCTTATTCCTAACACGTGATGTCAAGGAGGCAGACCGCCAAAAAATATGTCAGAGCAATGATTGCTCTCTTCAACATGGGACACACCTTGAAGGAAATATCAAGGGAAACAGGTGTTAGCCCCCATAGTGTTCAATGCCTCACCAAGGAGTACCGGGACACCGGTCGACGATCCCTACACGTTGCCAAGCCTAAGACTGGAAGACCCAAAATTATAACACAAAGGACACTGAACGTTGTCAAGACACTAGTTGACACCCAGCCCTCAATCACAGCAAAGGAAGTGAAGGAAATTAACAGCAACATTCTACAGCACGTATCATTAAAAACAGTGCAGCGCTGTATCCATGACAATGCCAGATGCCACAGATTTCGTGCTCGTGGGAAACCAGGCCTCACACAAAGGCAGAAAGAATTGAGAATAGATTTTTGCAAGAAATATTAACATTGGGAACCGGAGATGGCTCATGTCCTATATGACACGAAAATTGAGCGAAATGACACCTCAACTATTGCTAGGCTTGGGACGGCTGTGCGTCAATTGTGGGCAAACCTGCCACTTGACTTTCTACAATCACTAGCAAACAGTGTTCCTAAGCAACTTCAGGAATTAATACAACAAAAGGGAATCCCCACAAAGTACTAGGAGGAGATGTTCAAAGGAATAAAAGGTAAAGCATAGGAATAGCAATTGTGTTTCTTAAGATTCCTTCATTCACTTAACTGATCAACAATCATTTTGGCGCTGACAAACTTACTAGGATAAGGAGAACATGAGGGTAGGACTCTTTCTCGAGAGTGTGCCATCTTGATACTTGAGATAATATTCTAAGGTAGACTACGTATCTACCTAAAAAAAAATTTTTATGAATATCCAAATATTGTCTTCATCATTACTACTTTGATTTGTGCTTTGGGGTTTACGATCATTTAAATGTTAGAGTCAAACACAATGCTAAATTACAGGGGATTATATTTATATTTGGTTTGATATAATTAATTGTGAATATGAGGTGCCCAAGCTCCAACGGTGCTCACCATATAATATTCTAAAATCTAACCCTTATTATTCACTAAATTACTCCACAGATTCGTTTTCCTCTTATTCTTGAACTGGACTCAGCACTCTCGTAAAGTTGATGTGTATTCATTCCGAGTGCCACCAGTCAGCCTATTCCACTGTCTTTGCTGTGGTAAACTGAAAACCATGCATTGGTGGGTCTCCTTATCATGTTGACCTCTCTGCCTTTTGCCTCCACTTTTGTTTTCTTCTAACATGCCATTTATCTCTGAAGTTCACTTGGGACAGGCACTTACTGAAGTGCGGGGAGTATGTCAAGAGAGCTTCAAGGTGTGAAATAGTAATGCTAGGCAATGCATATCTAACTAGCTACTATCCTGCTTAAGCTTCTCCTCTTCGGGGACTACTTGGTTAGGATCTGTGATAGTGTTGCTAAGTAGGGGAGTTTTTCTGGGTGAAGACCTTCCATTTTATGATTTACTGTATCCAGTCTTTTAAAAACAAATATCAACTACCTTTATTCTTACCATGAATTCTCCTTTCGGAGGTCCAATACAAAGAAACTATCTCGGATCGGTTGGTAATGACATTTCACCCTTACAACATCCCAACCCCCTCTAATGATCCCATAGTGGATGCTTGAAGCCACTATGGATATCCTTGTTGCTAGATAGAATATGTCTCAGTTATCCTTTCTTTTTCTGTTCTAAATTTGGGGGTTCACTGTTTATACTTATCCTTCATATTGTATAGAATGCTTGATGACATTTACTACTGTCATCCTGTAGATACGGTGTTTTCACAAAAAGTTTTTCTTCTACAGTAAGTACTTATGGGTTTAGCCTTTTTGATGAGTTTTGTAGCTTAAGTAGATTTGGCCCACTTCTGTAGTATTATTAGGTGATTATACTATCCTGCCCCTATCACCATCTATTGGACAAGATTTCACGGACTTCCCTCCACCTAATCTGTTTGACTGCTCTCTTTTTCCAAGCATAAGCAATATGCCATGAAAGCTTTATATGGAGCCCACTCCAATTGTGTCTTGGCTCTATATTACTCCTCTGGCACAACAATCCCTTGGTGAATTTATATTTGATTGAATGGTCAGTAAGTGCTGTGTTTTAGGAATGCCCTTTTTATATTTGGGGTTTAATTAATGACCATCTTTGTATTCTTTGACTGCAAATTGTAGTGCTCCACTGGTCTTTATCAATGTTATGATGTTGCTTATTGAAAAGTTGGTAATAACAAAAAAGACAAGAAAATAATGCATCTTTCTTATATTCTTTATTTAATGTTATCAGTTGATAATTGCTATAAAAAGCGACTGCCTTAAGGTAATCACAAAAAGCGGGTCCTACTGTAAAGAGAATGGGAAAGAGTGATTACCTAATTGATTACCTAATTGTGTTTACGGGAAAGAGCCCAATGCACAAATCTTCCCGTCTCCTCATCGGTTCCATTTTATTCTTAGTGATACTTATCATACCTGTCCTTAAAACTATGGATTGAGATAGCATTAACTACCTCCTCGCTTAGCCAATTCCAATTATCAACTACTCTTACAATGAAAAAGTATTTTCTTACATCCTGCAAAGTTTTCTTACGTAGCTTCAAACTATGACCTCTAGTTCTAGAGCCAGCCATATCAAAATATCGATCCCTATCCACTCTATCGTAACCATGAAAGAATTTAAAGACTGTCACCATATCCCCCCTCACTCTTCTAGCTTCGAGTGATGGTAAGTCTAATTCCCTCAGCCTCTCATCATAACTGAGATTGCGTATTTCTGGCACCAGTTTCGTGGCATGTCTTTGAACTTTTTCAAGCTTAACTATGTGCTTTTTCAAGTGCGGATTCCAAAAGGGGGCTGCATATTCCAGTTTTGGCCTCACATAGGTTACATAAATATTTCTGAACATTTCCTTGTCCATGTGCCTGAAGGCTACCCTTACATTTGATAAGAATCCATATGCTGCCCTTACTATGCCATTTATATGTATTTCTGGAGACAAATCTGCCAGTATGTTTACTCCTAGATCTCTCTCATTTTCTGTCTCTTGAAGTTGTACTCCAGTCACCGAGTAGTCAAGCTTGGGCCTTCTTGCACTTGTACCCATTCTCATTACCTTACATTTCGAAGTACTGAATTTCATTAGCCACTTTTCTGACCACTCATGCAGATTATTTAGATCCTCCTGAAGTTCTCTACCATTGTCCTCGTTTTTTACTTTCTTCACAATCTTTGCATCATCTGCAAACATATTCATGAATGAATTTACAGACTCTGGTAGGTCATTTACATATACAAGGAACAAAAGTGGCCCTAAAACTGAACCCTGTGGAACTCCACTACTAACTCTTCTCCATTCAGACACTGAGTGTCTTACTCTAACCCTCTGTTCCCTTCCTTCTAAGTAAGTTTTTATCCATTCCAAAACATTTCCACCTATTCTAGCCACTGATTGCAGCTTCCTAATAAGTCTCCCATGTGGAACAGTGTCAAACGCTTTCTGGAAGTCTAGGAATATGCAATCTGCCCAGCCCTCTCTTTCGTAAGATTTGGCTTACCTCATCATAAAATTCTAATAAGTTTGTTACTGTTGATCTACCTTCTCTGAAGCCATGTTGCCTCACTGACAAAAAGTTGAAGGATTCCAAGTGAAGAGAGATATGTTTCCTTAGTAGTTTCTCCATAACTTTGCAAACTATGCTGGTCAAGGAAACTGGTCTATAGTTCAGAGCCGTATCCCTCCTTCCCGTTTTGAAGATAGGTATCACATTTGCTTGTTTCCAGCATCTTGGAATCTCCCCTGACTCCAGTGACTTTTTAAATATGATACTTAGTGCCACTGATATTGAGTTAGCGCATTTTTTAAGCACATGAGGGGATATGTCATCAGGACCTGTAGCTTTATGAACATCTAAATCCATCAGCGCTTTGCATACCTCTGTGGCTGTAAGGTTGATGTTCTCTAATACCGGCCCTTGAGCTTCTATCACTGCAATCTGAGGGGGTGGGGTATTTTCTACTGTAAATACTGACTGAAACTCCTTGTTCAATTCTTTGCAGATCTCTTCATCCGTCTCAGAGTATATGATGACCAATGATAGATACCGTATTCATGAGCAGGAGAGGCTCTTGAAGAACTTGTGAACAAAAGACACCTAGAGGTATATGTATGGGCGGATATCTCTCCGGAAATGCAAATAAATAGTAAATACTGTTCTTCTATCAAACATGTGGGGGGGGGGTTATGGCACAGGGATAAATGAAATACTGTATTCAGAAATATTCATTTAAGTGAAGCCAAAATTTAAATAGTTAGAAATCAGCACTTGAAAAAACACGATAAACAAATTACATATATATATATATATATATATATAATATATATATATATATATATATATATATATATATATATATATATATATATATATATATATATATATATATATATATATATATATATATATCTTGGTAATGCACTGTAAACTACGAAATACATGTTGAACATCAAGGAAACCGAACCCACATCACATGATACATGTCCATGACACCAAACCAACCGAGCTACTACAACAGATAAAAATCTGCATATACTGCAATCAGCATCTGCAAGTACTTTTGCTGCCAATCTCATACCAAAGTGTCAGAGTTGTTCATGGCGTTTAAGTATAAATATACTTACAATGAAACCTTGATGTGCATGATACATTATTATTTTATGGAAAACAGTGTTTCCACACGAGAGAGAGAGAGAGAGAGAGAGAGAGAGAGAGAGAGAGAGAGAGAGAGAGAGAGAGAGAGAGAGAGAGAGAGAGAGAGAGAGAGAGAGAGAGAGAGAGAGAGAGAGAGGAGAGAGAGAGAGAGAGAGAGAGAGAGAGAGACAGAGAGAGAGAGAGAGAGAGAGAGAGAGAGAGAGAGAGAGAGAGAGAGAGAGAGAGAGAGAGAGAGAGAGAGAGAGAAATATTCAATCAATCTAAAAAATTTATCTGGCTCCGTGGTTTTAAAAAATTGTACTCTCAAGAAAGAGTCCTACCCTCATGTTCTCCTTATCCTAGTAAGTTTGTCTTTTGATTCACTAATAATCATCCTTCCTTAAAATTATAAAAGTATTTCGAATTTGAATTCCGATTGTCAAATTATTCTTACACTGAAAAAGTTCCTTCTTCCTTATATGCTGTAATAAGTTTTTTTTTTTTACAGTCAAACTACGACCACTACTTCTAAAGCCACACATATCAAAATATCGTTTCTTGTCAACCAGTTAAAATATTTTCCTTTTTCCTCCTGACTGCAAGTGGTGTTAAGGCTAACAAATTGAGCCTTCCCTTACAAAAGGGATTTCGTATATCAGCTAAAATCTTTGTAGCATGTCTGAATATTCTCCAGGTTATTATGTCTTCATGTGCAAATTCCAGAGAGATGCTGGATCTTATAGCTTAGGCCCCACAAATCATGTAATTACGTCTTCATTTCTTTGTTTATATACGTCTGAAGGCCTCTCTTATATTTGGTTAGAAAGCCTACGCAGCTTGTAAATAATAATGTTCTGTTTATATATATAGTACTTTATATATAAATTTGCTTCTATACTATCCTCCAATTCTCCTTTATTCATAAAAGCTAATCTTGGAGAAACAGAGGGTAAAATCTTAAAGAAAAATAACATAACCATCTGCAAATTACACCAGTCCTTTGAAAAGGATTCTGCACCTCCGCAAGCATGCACAAACTTATTCATATCGTCCAAGATAATAAACAAAGACAATACACAGTTCTACAAACAGCGACAAAAATTATTATTCTTACCATATTTTATGTCTGAGACAGTGATAGAGCTCTCAGCAATATTTGTTGAAAATATAATCTTGCGAAATTCTCCATGAGATGGCTGAAACACTCTAAGCTGCTCTTCCTGGGTAATAGCTGAATGAAGAGGATATAATTGCCATCTGAAAATTATGAACAGTTTTAGTCTTTGTGATATGAATCATCACTTTAATGCTGAGAGGGCAAACTGACGCTCATGTCTCTTAGAATATGACTTATAAATGAGATGGTGCTACCCTATATAAATTTCGTCATTAAAACCAGCAACATAATTTTGAGTTAACTTGCTACTTTACTATTAGTCTGTGTTTTTAACATCTCACGGATGAATATCAATCATCCAGTGTGAGCAAAAGGTACTTCGGAGCCTGCAGAATATAACGGGCTAGAATTGTAAGGCTGGAGTAATCATGTGCCATCTTGATACTAGAGATAGTATTCTAAGGTAGACTACGTATCTACCTAAAATCTTTTTTTATGAATATCCAAATATTGTCTTCATCATTACTACTTTGATTTGTGCTTTGGGGTTTACGATCATTTAAATGTTAGAGTCAAACACAATGCTAAATTACAGGGGATTATATTTATATTTGGTTTGATATAATTAATTGTGAATATGAGGTGCCCAAGCTCCAACAGTGCTCACCATATATTCTGAAATCTAACCCTTATTATTCACTAAATTGCACCACTGATTCAATCGTTTTCCTCTTATTCTTGAACTGGACTGAGCACTCTCGTAAAGTTGATGTGTATTCATTCCGAGTGCCACCAATCAGAATATTCCACTGTCTTTGCTGTGGTAAACTGAAAACCATGCATTGGTGGGTCTCCTTATCATGTTGACCTCTCTGCCTTTTGCCTCCACTTTTGTTTTCTTCTAACATGCCATTTACCTCTGAAGTTCACTTGGGACAGGCACTTACTGAAGTGCGGGGAGTATGTCAAGAGAGCTTCAAGGTGTGAAATAGTAATGCTAGGCAATGCATATCTCACTAGCTACTATCCTGCTTAAGCTTCTCCTCTTCGGGGACTACTTGGTTAGGATCTGTGTTAAGGTTGCTAAGTAGGGGAGTTTTTCTAGGTGAAGACCTTCCATTTTATGACTTACTGCATCCAGTCTTTTATAAACAAATATCAACTACCTTTATTCTTACCATGAATTCTCCTTTCGGAGGTCCAATACAAAGAACCTGGATCTCGGATAGGTTGATAATGACATTTCACCCTTTCAACGTCCCAACCCCCTCTAATGATCCCATAGTGGATGCTTGAAGCCACTATGGATATCCTTGTTGCTAGGTAGAATATGTCTCAGTTATCCTTTCTTTTTCTGTTCTTACTTTGGGGGTTCACTGTTTATACTTATCCTTCATATTGTATAGACTGCTTGAGGACATTTATTACTGTCACCCTGTAGATATGGTGTTTTCACAAAAGGTTTTTCTTCTACAGTAAGTACTTACGGGTTTAGCTTTTTTGATGAGTTTTGTAGCTTAAGTAGATTTGGCCCACTTCTGTAGTATTATTAGATGATTATACTATCCTGCCCCTATCACTATCTATTGAACAAAATTTCACGGACTTCCCAACAACATGATGCCATGAAAACTTCCTTTGCTGATGCACTAAAGGGGAATGTGACAGTAAAAGAGGCTGTAAAGGTGGTGGCACTGGAAAACATACAAACAGTTGACTATAAAGAGACAGTAATCAAAGAAATGAAAGACGTTGTGATGGAAAGGGCAAATCCACTGATTAAACAGGCACTTGATAAAGAGAAGACAGTGGTAATCTCAGGCATAAGCGAATCCCAGGAGCCAACATGGCAGGGGAGACTTGAAGAAAATAAAGCTAGGGTTGTAGACCTGATAAGAAAGCTTGGAGTAGTATGTGGTCCTGAGGATATTGTAAACATACACCAACTAGGTAAATATTCGAGGGAAGGAAAGCAGAGACCAACAAAAGTAACCTTTGAGAGAGGGGAAACATGTAGGGAAATATTGTTGAGAAAAAAAAGTCTAAAAGACCTTCAAGAATTCAAAGAAGTGTTCACTAGACGATACAGAACACAGGAAGAGATGGGAAAGATCAAAAACTTGTTGCAAGAGGCAAGAAGGTTAAATGATGAAAGAAATGAGGAAGAGAAGAAAAATTTTCATTACAGAGTTCTTCCAGACATAGGGGAGATAAAGAACATAATGACAGAAGATCAGGGGATGGGGCCTCATTAAGATTATTATACACAAATGCTGATGGATTAGCTGGTAAGGCAGTAGAATTAAAAGATAGGATTCACAACAGTAAGGCAGATATAGTAGCAATTACAGAGACTAAGTTGAGTGAGGACATAAACAGTGTCACAGTTTTTCCTAAGGGATTCAGAATATTAAGGGTTGAAAGATCTGAGAGGACTGGTGGAGGGATAGCACTGCGCATAAGTGAAAGGATTCAAGTTGAAGAAATAAACTTGGCTATAGAAAGTGAGTTCAAGGAATTTCTTGTTGCTCACATAAATACTGGGTCAGAGAACATTACAATAACTGTTGTATATAACCCACCAAAGAACCAAAATAGGCTAGAAGTTTATGAGGAAAGTCATATAGGTACTATTGAAGTCATAAACATGGCACGGGAGAGAAAATGTAGGATTTTGATTATGGGAGATTTTAATCATAGAGATAAATTGGATAAATCTTGACCCACACAGTGGTGAGGACTCATTCGGGGCAAGATTCCTAGAATGCGTACAAGGGAATTTCCTACACCAACATGTAATGGAACCAACGAGGGCTAGGGATAGGGATGAGCCATCACTACTTGATCTAGTATGCACAGATAATGTGTTGAATATTGAAAAAATTGAGTATGAACCACCAATTGGAAAGAGTGATCACTGTGTGTTGTTGATGGAGTATATCATTGAAGATATTCTGCCTGAGAGTAGAGGCACTGAGGACATGAGGAGGAACTATCCGAAAGGAGATTACATCAAAATGAATGAGCTTTTTGCAGTTATTGACTGGAGAGCCTTATTTTACAACAAATCTGTACAAGAAATGTATGACATCTTTTCTAAGAAGTATGGGAAGATAGTAGATTGCTGCATACCTTTCACCAAAGTAGGTGTAATTCATGCCAGAGAGAAATGGTTCGATAATGAGTGTAAAAGAGCTAAGGAGTGGAGAGACAAATGCTGGAAAAGGTATAGGAGGAGAAAAAACATAAATGCCTGGCAAACCTACAAAAGAGCAAGAAATGACTACCTAAGTAAAAGAGAGGCAGAGAGAGACTATGAGAGGGACCTCACCATGAAGGCTAAAGAAAATCCCAAGCTTTTCCACAGCTTTATCAGAGGAAAACTGAAGGTAAAAGAACAGGTTTTAGGGCTAAAGAGAGGATGGAAGCATCACTGAGACAGATGAAGAGATCTGCAAAGAATTGAACAGGGAGTTTCAGTCAGTATTTAAAGTAGAAAATACCCCACCCCCTCAGATTGCAGAGATAGAAGCTCAAGGGCCAGTATTAGAGAACATCAACCTTACAGCCACAGAGGTATGCAAAGCGCTGATGGATTTAGATGTTCATAAAGTAACAGGTCCTGATGACATATCCCCTCATGTACTTAAAAAATGCGCAAACTCATTATCAGTGTCACTAAGTATATTTAAAAAGTCACTGGAGTCAGGGGAGATTTCAAGATGCTGGAAACAAGCAAACGTGATACCTTTCTTCAAAAAGGGAAAGAGGGATATGGCTCTGAACTATAGACAAGTTTCCTTGACCAGCATAGTTTGCAAAGTTATGGAGAAACTACTAAGGAAACATATCTCTCTTCACTTGGAATCCTTCAACTTTTTGTCAGTGAGGCAACATAGCTTCAGAGAAGATAGATCAACAGTAACAAACTTATTAGAATTTTATGATGAGGAAAGCCGAATCTTACAGGAACGAGAGGGCTGGGCAGATTGCATATTCCTAGACTTCCAGAAAGCGATTGACACTGTTCCACATGGGAGACTTATTAGGAAGCTGCAAGCAATGGCTAGAATAGGTGGAAATATCTTGAAATGAATAAAAACTTACTTAGAAGGAAGGGAACAGAGGGTTAGAGTAAGACACTCAAGTGTCTGAATGGAGAAGAGTTATAAGTGGAGTTCCACAGGGTTCAGTTTTAGGGCCACTTTTGTTCCTTGTATATGTAAATGACCTACCAGTCTGCAAATTCATCTAGGAGTAATCATATTAGCAGATTTGTCTCCAGAAATACATATAAATGGCATAGTAAGGGCAGCATATGCATTCTTATCAAATGTAAGGGTAGCCTTCAGGCACATGGACAAGGAAATGTTCAGAAATAATTATGTAACCTGAGGCCAAAACTCGAATATGCAGCGCTGGCTTCGCATTCACGAGGTCGAAAGATCGGTTCCCGTCCAAGACCGAGAGTTTAAGCTGTTTACTGGCAGGAACTGCTGTGGTTGGACACCACAGTGGGGGGTTGGGGCTTGCCCTGGCTGACGAATACCCATTGTATTGAAATGGAAATAAAGTTTTTTTTTTTTTTTTTTTTTTTTTTTTTTTTTTTAATCCGCACTTGAAAAAGCACATAGCTAAGCTTGAAAAAGTTCAAAGACATGCCACAAAACTGGTGCCAGAAATACGTAATCTCAGTTATGATGAGAGGGGGGATATGGTGACAGTCTTTAAATTCCCTCATGGTTATGGTAGAATGGATAGGGATCGATATTTTGATATGGCAGGCTCTAGAACTAGAGGTAATAGTTTGAAGCTTCGTAAGAAAACTTCTTTGCAGGATGTAAGGAAATACTTTTTCAGTGTAAGAGTAGTTGATAACTGGAATTTGCTTAGCGAGGAGGTAGTTAATGCTATCTCAATCAATACTTTTAAGGACAGGTATGATAAGTATCACTAAGTAGAAAATGGAACCGATCAGGAGGCAGGAAGATATGAGCTTTTAGCTCTTTCCCGTAAACACAATTAGGTAATCACCTAATCTGTTTGACTGCTCTCTTTTTCCAAGCTTAAGCAATATGCCATGAAAGCTTTATATGGAGCCCACTCCAATTGTATCTTGGCTCTATATTACTCCTCTGGCATAACAATTCCTTGGTGAATTTATATTTGATTGAATGGTTAGTAAGTACTGTGTTTTAGGAATGCCCTGTTCATATTTTGGGTTTCATTAATGACCATCTTCGTATTCTTTGACTGCAAATTGCAGTGCTCCACTGGTCTTTATCAATGTTATGATGTTGCTTATTTAAAAGTTGGTAATAACAAAAAAGACAATTAAATATTGCATCTTTCTTATATTCTTTATTTAATGTTATAAGTCTGTAACTGCTATAAAAAGCAACTGCCTTAAGGTAATCACAATTGCGGGTCCTACTGTAAAGAGAATGGGCAAGAGTATATGATGACCTACGATAGATACCGTATTCATCAGCAGGAGAGGTTCTTGAAGAATTTGTGAACAAAAGACACCTAGAGGTATAAGTATGGGCGGATATCTCTCCGAAAATGCAAATAAATACAAATACTGTTCTTCTATCAAACATGTGGGGGGGGGGGCTTATGGCACAGGGTCAAATGAAATAATCAGAAATATTCACTTGAGTGAAGCCTAAATTTAAATAGACAGCACTTGAAAAAACATGATAAACAAATGAGAGAGACTTCAAAGATATGTTACGAAGCTGGTGACAGACATGAAATATTAGTTATGAAAAAAAGCTGAAGGAGGTAGACTTACCACCACTTAAATCTAGAAATGAGGGAGGTCTGGTGACCATTTATATATTCTTCATTAACTTTGACCATGTTTGTATGGAGTGTGATACTTTGAAACGGATGTTCTAGGATTAGACATTATAGCTTGAAGCTTCGTAAAAAAAACTTCTTTGCAAGAGGTAAGGCAGTATAGTGCAAAAACAACTGATAATTGAAATCAAATATACAAAAAAGCGTAAATATTAAATGTATTCATGCTTTTAAAAAAAGATATAGTAAGTGTTACTGAGCAAGAAAAAAGGAAACTAACCAAGAGACGGGTTACAAGCACTATGATAGGTGTTAATGAGTAAATAAACTAATCAAGAGACGGGAGTTACAAGAGTACGGTTCTTTACTGTAACAGTTAAGCAATAATAGAGAGCCAGTAATCGAAAGGGTTAGCCATACTATCTGACTTCTGTCTGTCTATGGACTTTTCAATTAATAACCTTTAAATAAAAGAGGAAATTCCTGACAGTTCATAAAAGGTAAGATAAAAAATACAATACTTCATAAGAAAAACCATCCTTAAGCTTGAAAATAGAAAACATTTCACATTTTACAGGTAGCCACTTGACCATGAGTTCAGTAATGCAGATGGCATTCATTGCCTTCATTCATAATATATGATTCTTGAAGTATGACTGTATGTGTGCACTTTTCCAAAATTCTTCCTCCCTTTGACGATGTGGAGCATCTAATATCGTCAGACCCTGTATCCCATGTTAGGTGCAAAATGCACTGGATCTCTTTGAAGCGAAGAAAGGTCAATAATCAGTGCAGAAGCAACTATAGCAAGCAAAAAGATACCAATTATCTGTGTACAAGCAACTTTAACAAGCAAAGAAAGACCAAGTGTAGAAGCAAGTATGACAGCTCCCTGAATAATCAGGGTGGAAAGATTCGATCAAAATGCTACCTATCAATCTTGCAACTGTTTTTAAGCCTTTTCTTTACCTTCACAAGTAACCCTTCCTTATGAGCAACAGGCTCTTTTTCATGAACATAATTATGTAAATACATATTTGATATATTATCTCTTCCAAAACTCCTTCGATCTCATAGGAATCTTTCAATTAACTGTTACGATTGTTGCATTCCACAATATCTGCTCCAAAATAAAGTTGTTAGCTAATTATGAGTCAAGCATGCCTTTATCCAACATGGTCCAGTCACAATAATGTGACTACATACCAAACCAAAGGACTAGTAGATCTGAAAGAGCAGCTATACTATGTACCAGTTCCAGAAACAGATAACGATACAATCTATCTAAAAGTTACAAGACTCCATATTGTTTTTAGAATTAGATATTCTCTTAAATGCAACAAAAATGCTACGTAAAACAAGAAGGTAGCAAATATTTAATTTAGTATAAATTTTAACAATAGTTACAATAACTAGGAAACCTTAAATGTAAAGCAAAATTAGTATCTTACAGAAATAAATAAAGAAGAACTTACTGGTGTTTGAATTTCTCATCATCCAAGTAACCAATGAGATTTTCTATCTCATATAACCCAGGGAGAAAGATGAGAACAGCACCCCTGAAAAAAAACATGCATATAATTAGTTTTAATATTCTACATGATTCCACACGATAAAAAATTCAATACATACAATTTTAACACCGAATGCTTTAATAATTATTTTAACTGTTCATATTCAGCGTTCAAGGAAATCACATTCTATGGAAGCAATTTATATTCTAAGTTTGACGGCATGAAAAAACTATGTGCAATAATATGACTTAGGACCCAGGGAGTTTGCATATTAGTTAATCATCCACCATGACAGGTCATCAGTAAACTTTCTAAAGTAATTCCCTCGATAAAGCTTAAGGAAATAGCTTCCTATATAACATATGTCCATGTTATAATCACCACAAATAGCCCTTTGCTGGTTACTGGGTTCGAAGAGGGATAAAAAGTGACCTGCAAGGTGCTGAAAACCTACCTGAAGACGAGCCAAAGAGACAACAAGCCAATACAACAGTAGACAATTAATATAAAAATGCTCCATGATGGAGTATGCAAGCCCTGCTTGGACTTCTTACCTTAGTAAAACACATCACAACACCCTACGGGCAATATAAAATAAAGCCCTATAAACAATCAATAGGCTGGACTGTTACCACACCTACAAAGCGCTCGCACAATGAAACGAAAGTCCTCAAAGTAAAAGACCACCTTGATATGGAAAGAACACAAATACTTCCTGCAAACCCCTCAAACCAAATAAACCCACTACACTACAAGGTCTTCAGACACATGGACAAGGAAATGTTCAAAAATATTTATGTAACTTATGTGAGGCCACAGCTTGGATATGCAGCAACCTTTTGGAATCCAAACTTGAAAAACCATACACATGAACTGCAAAAAGTTCCATACCTTGCTACGAAATTGGTGACAGATATACACAATCACACTTACAAGGATATGCTGAGGGAATTAAGACTACCATCACTTGAAGCTAGAGGAAGAGAGAAGATATGGTGACGAGTTTTAAATTCCTTCATGGTTTTGACAAGTGTACACCTACATTTCCTTAACCTAACTTCTACACGCATATGAAAAATTTCTTTTCCATAACCCAATCTAAACAATTGTTTTCATTCAAAACTTAAACATAAAGCTTCATTAGTACAAAACTTAGCACGCTCATATCGACAATTACGTAAAAAAATAAACATGAAAAGCATTAAAATTTGATATCTACAGGCCTAACAATTACTCTTAATAAATACAGTAAATTTTGGCTGAATCTCTTAAAGACAATATCTACTTACCGTTTACTAGCAAATTTTGAAGTTTTTTTGATACCTTCTTCTGCTCGCTCTAAATTATCAAAACATTTGACCATGTCGATAACCAATTTGTACATATCATCACTTATCCCTGGGTCTGTTGGGTTTATTTTTGGTAGTTCTGACAGGATATGCTGATAATGAAAAACAAAGTACTACTACAATGTAATGACATTATACTATAATTATCATGGTATGAAATATTACAAGATAGTATTATATATGAGAAGTTAAAACAGAGAGTATTATGGTACAGCACCTGTAAGCCGACTCATGAATTGGAAAAATAGCATTAAGTAATATATAGAAAATATACTATTTCTACAATGTTTGCCTGAAATACTGTATACTGTACTTGATATAAATTGTTTCTTTTGTAAAACAATGAAAAAAGTAATTCAAAATCTATACAAAACTTAATGCGTTCAAACTCTTTACAATCTTCCAGGCAAGCAAAAAACAACATATTAAAACATATGACTAATAATTAAAAATATTTAAAAAAGTCAATAAAAATATTTTCAATAAAAAAAAAACTGCATACTGGATATATACCGGTTTTCCTCTGCAGATTATTGACAAAGACTCCAAATAAAATATTTGAATCTTGTGTACTCTCATGTCCCCGACTGATACTATAGGAGCTGGGATCAGCTGATCCATAACTGGAGTTGAAAAATACTGAGCAAATTTAGCAGTATCTATGGTTGCAGACATCAAAATCACCTTGGGAAAATAAACACACAACAAAAATTAATTGACCAGTATCAACAGGATACAAATCCAAAATGTGAGAAAAAAATAATTCATCAATAATCATTTATATTATTCCTGTTCTGTATATAGGTCTATTTCAGAAACGAGCAGAGAACCTCAGACATAATAGCAATAACAGAGTGAGAGGGACTTTACTTCATCCAGTCCGATCTTCAACAATTTTCTAAGTTGCTTTGTATTAAGAGAACACATTCTGGAGAGTAGCGAGATATACCATACTTACCATTTCCAAGAGTACAAGAGAAGTATACTTTCAATTACAAATATTAAAAAATATATAAATGCTCAACTTTGACTATTTTGTCTCCACTTAAGTGATAGTGAGGTAATTTATTGAAATATACTAAAACCTTATATTTTTTTAAAAAAAGCATTAAAATTTTCTCATCTCATTTCCCTAATAAAGCATTTCACTTAAGAGCAAAAAGGGGGAAAATACTATACCTTAACATGACGTGAAACCGTATAAAGCAATTTTTTGACAATCAAAAGAGCAAAATCAGTATGCTGATCTCGTTCGTGAACTTCGTCTAAGATAATGTGTGTGTAAGCATCCAAGCTGCGGCGATGAATTAGTTTCTGAACGAGAATTTCAGTTGTCACAAAGGAAAGACGAGTGTCTGCATCAGTACAGTTGTCTAGCCCAACCTATTTTGTCAAATAAAGCACAGAATATAAAATTCTGAGGGAAAATTTTATTCGAAAAACAATTAATCCAGAAACCAAGATAATGTTTTTAGGGAGAGAGCCTTATGTATAGCAAAAGAAAAAAATTTGCTTAAAAGGCTGATGGGAGATATTCAATTCAATATACAACTCATCAAATTTGAAACTTTCAATTCAAAGTCAAATGGAAAACATAACATAAGAAGAAGTAATTTCTAAAAAGTACAAATTCAAAACACGCAATAATTTGAATAGTCCTTGCTAAATCTTAGATGTCATGGATTAATTATAGAGGCTTTTAAACACTTCAACCCTCTATAGGAAACCTAAAAGCACTTAACATCTTTAAAATACATTTAAAAACAGAACTAGCTAAACTTTTAGGTACTTTACCATGTTATTTACTATTGATATTATTAAACTACATTTATGTATTTTTTTTTTTTTATGAATGACACCAGGACGGGCCAAACAAAATTATAAAATAAAACAGCCCTCATCGGGCCTGGGCATGAAGAATATATAAAGTAAAGAGAAACAGAGATGGAGAGTGTAATGACTTGTCAGATGTGAAGGGATAATAAAAGATGCGCAATGAATATCCAAGAATATACAATTACCTGATAACCAACCAATTTTCCTAAAACCCAATCACGTTCTAAGCAAATACGTTGCGCCAGTGAAGTTGCAGCAATTTTGCGGGGTTGTGTAACAATAATGTTACAAGGTTTAAGTTCTTCTGCTGCTTCATCAAGGATGAACTGAGGTACCTGTGTTGATTTCCCACAGCCTGTTTCTCCCTCAATGACAAGTACTTGATGCTTGGCAATTTTATCAAGAATCTGTTAAAATATAGTATACGGTATTAAAAGGATACTTTATATGGCAATATTATCATGTACAATGATCCTTCGCTCTATTGCGTTTCTTCCCTCGCGAATTCACTGTATCGCGATATTTTTTGGCAATTTTTTTTTTTGTGGGTATATGCAAAAATATTTAAATATTAAAAAAATAAACATTTTCAGTATTTTCATTTTTTATTGAAAAAAAAAATTTCATTATTTAATCGCTTAAAAATATTCATTTCCCAGCCTACGAATAATAAAACAGTAAGAAATAGTAAAAAAACATAAATTTGAACATGTAACTTTGCACCATAGAAAGTACGATAACGGTATCAGCAAAGGGTCGCACCTACGTGAGCTAGCATATATTAAAATTTCCAGTAGTTTCATGATTTTATTGATAAAAAAACGTATTTCTTAGCCTAAGAATAATAAAACAGTAAAAAATAGTAAAAAACATAAATACTAATAGTACTGCACCATGTAAAATACGATACAGGTGTCAGCGTTTCGGAAAATGAAAAGGGTCGAACCTATGTGAGCTAGTACATATTGAAATTTTCATTATTTTATTGATAAAACAAGTATTTCCTAGCCTAAGAGTAATAAAACAGTAAAAAATAGTAAAAAACATAAATTTAGATATATAACTCACAGTATTGCATCATGTGAAATACTGTCCGATAGCGTACAATGTATTGGGGTCGCACCTACGTGAGCTAGCATATATTAACATTTCCAGTAGTTTCATGATTTTATTGATAAAAAAACGTATTTCTTAGCCTAAGAATAATAAAACAGTAAAACATAGTAAATAACATAAATACTAACAGTATTGCACCATGTAAAATACGATACTGGTATCAGCGTTTCGGACAAAGGCTCGCACCTACGTGAGATACTTCATGGAATGCTATTGGCTGAAAGAGTGAGAGATCTGTATCATGGGGTCTGATTGGCTTTTTCATTGAAGTTTGGTTCTCCCACCATCTTCCATTGTCTCGCCTCACTCGTTCAGTCTAACTCACGTGTGCGCCGTTCCAGTGTGCTTATTAATACGTTTTGCTTGTGATTTTTTTACTCGCGTATTTTAACCTTTGCAATGCCTCCCAAGCCTCCTTGCATCTTCTAAGGCTTCTGGTAGTGTGCCTAAGCGGCAAAGGAAGATGTTAACCATAACAGATAAGGTGAAACTCTTAGATATACTGAAAGAAGGAAAAAGGTTTACGGATGTCGGCCGCTATTTTGGCCTCAATGAATAATAGCCATAAAGCTGTTACTGCCTGCGGAATAATTTCCTCTGGTGTATACAAACATCATTACCACCTCATTCACGGTAAGTTTACCTATAACGTACATATAAATTTACGTTGCATGCTGTTATTTATAAAGTAAAGGGTGGTTTTTAAACAGCGCATGGAGGGTTTATAGAGTAAACGTAAAAACAATTGTAAAATACCTATGTACATGAGTATGTCATGTCAATACCACCTCATTCACAGTAAGTTTATCTATCACTTTCATATAAATGTATTTTACAATTAATAACAGCTTGCATGCTGTTATTTATGAAGTAAAGGGTGGTTTGTTAACAGTACAGGGAGGGATTATACAGTTTATACAGTGTAAACATAAAAATAAATTAAAATATCTATATACATATAGGGTGATCCTACTTCGCGAAAATTCCTCTATCGTGCCGGGTCCCAGAACCGAACCTTTGCGATAAAGAAAGGATCACTGTATACAGATCTGCGGCAACCAAGATTGAATTCCTCTTGAAAAAGAGATAGAAATAGGAGTTCAAGTTATTCAAAGTGGTGTTCCATTTCATGGAGATGAAATCTTGAACTCATGGTGAATGCTTAAAATTGAATGCAGCAAAATCTCCTTTTTTTTTCTTTAAACTAAAAATTAATTCATTTTAAGGTGATATTCAGGACTGAATTCACTATGAATAAAATATCAAATCACTTACTTTATTTTTTCTAGAGAATTTTGGGTTCCTTTCAGGTGTCTAATCAATTTTGTCACATCAGGGTTTCAACTTTATGAGTCTTAAGCGATAGTAGGCTTAAATTAATCAGACTCATAGCTGTTTAATGTGAGGGGTCCCTTTTTTTTTTAATGAGTGACACCGAGACAAGCAGAAACTGCCCTCATCAATAAAGGCACGGGCACAAGAAAATACCAAAATGAAGGAAAAGAAAAAGGTTAAGGACAAGGCCAAGATAAGGTAATGTCACACAAAGGAAAACGACAGACAGAAAAATTCAGTGAAAGTACAGAGGACTCAGAGATATGGAGGACTAGGCTCTGAGATGACGATAGATCTGCTTTTTGAAGGATGGAAGGTCATAAGAATTAGGAAACACTGAAGGAGGAAGAGAGTTCCAGAGTCTGGAGGTAGATGGGAAGAAGCAGTCGCTGCACCGACCAATCCGAGAGCTACAAATCTCCACACAGTACCTGTGAGATGAGGCCGCTTGGCGAGTGTTATGCGGCCTCGGCAGTGAGGGAGGGATGAGACTCGCCAACTCATCAGAGCAGCGATGGAAGTAGTAGCGACAGAAAAGCGAAAGGGAAGATACCTTACAGCGAAGAGAGAGAGAGAATCTAGATTAGAAGTAAGAGAAGGATCATCAATGAGTCTGACTGCCTTAGGTATGCTTTCAAATAATTTATAAGCAAAACCATTTCCTTTATGCTCTCAGTATCTCACTCATTACTATCCTGCATAATCTATCAGATTTGCCCTACAGCAGCAAATCATCTAAATGCACCACTGATTAAATGCCATCCTCACCAAATCCCTTCAGGATTATTTTGGATATGTTTGAGAATGTCTTGGGAGAAATATCCAGGTCGAATGGGCAGACTCGGAAGAAGTATATTTTTTTCAACTCTGACAAGGAATGGCACAAAATATTTCGCTACTGGGATATGCTACTATGCTAAGTCCTACATGGCACTGCTGGTAACCCATAAGTTTTCTTTGGGAATTAGCCTCACGTCCTTTCCATTCCATTCAGAATTCTATGACCCCAAAGAATGTGTTTACCCTCGTGTTCACAAGAAAAAACTCCATCCTCCTAACTCCTGGTCTTCTGGTTGGATTCTTCTGCTGATTCATTGACTCTTATCTTTCCTTTAAACTCTGAATGCATTAAATGTTTCCATTTTTCTTCTTTACTCCCTATTATCTACTATTCTTACAATAAAAAAATACTTCCTTACATTAAAGAAATAAACTTTTTTATGTAGCTTCAAACAATGATCTCTTATTCTAGAGCCACCTTTATAATAGCATCACTCCTTATGAACTCTGTCAGAACCATGGAGGAATTTAAAAACAGCTACCATAACCTTCTCTCTTTCTGCTACCTTAAAGAGGTGGCAAGTATAACTCATCAACTTTTCCTCATAGCGGAGATTTCATGTCTCTTTCATCAGCTCTATAGCATGTCTCCGAATAAATTAAAATTTGTCAAATTCTTCAAGGGCAATTCAATAATGGTGCTGCATGTTTAAGATTTGGCAACACACAAGTCATTAACCTGAAACAAACACTTAGTCTCCTTCCTTATCATTCAACTCTTCAGCATTCTGTAACCAATTTCTAAACCTTTCCTGCACTTACTTTGGTCTATCAGGATGAATGATGAGAATTTTTCTGAGCTTTTTTTTCCCTTCATTAGTATTTCGAACGTTACTTTAATTAATCTTGCCTGTCTTAAACGAATATATTAGGTCATTTGGTGAATGTCAGCAATGTTGCTGCAACATCATACTCCAAGCTCTCTTATCAGATCTGATACCCTAGACTCTTAGGGATTAACATATGACTGGTAATGTCACAAAATTATCTTTATATAGAGTTTGCTTGATAAGAGGGCTCACTCTCTAAATCACAGCCTCTTTCATGTTATCAATAAATTGTACTCAAATTTTTCAATTCAACAGCATTCACTGCCTCCCGTACTGTCATACTACTTTTAGTGCATATTCTTAACCATCCCAATATTATTGTCCCTACTCTTTCTCACAAAACTATTAACATGCAGTTACACGATCTCTCTATTGGTTCTTACTCGAGTGACACAGTTTGGTGAAAAACAGGCCCTACAGAGATATGAGTGCATAATAAGCTAAGAAAATTTAATTTCCTCTGAATTTTACCTGAATTATTATTGATGTAAGCTGTCACTTCTGTGAATCTTAAGGAAAACACAATCTATCCACATATCTGAAACAAAGAAATCTTTGCTGAAAACAGCAATTACCTAAATGTGCTTAGGAGAATGAGCCCTATGCTCGTAACTCATCATCCCCTTGTTGTTATTCCCATTTTTATACTCAATAATACGTATTATATATGTCCTTGATCATATGAATTGAGTTAGCATGAACTACCCCTTTGCTTAGTGAATTCTAGTCATCAAGTATTCGTACATTAAAAAGGTATTTCCTTACATCCTGCAAAGAAGTTTTCTTACGAAGCTTCAAACTATGACCTCTACTTCTAGAGTCAGCCATATCAAAATATCGATCCCCATTAATTGTAAAACCCTTTCATTCTCCCTCATTCTTCTAGTTTCGTGTGATGGTAAGTCTTCTTTTCTCAGCCTCTCCTAACACAGCTTGTGTATTTTTGGCACCAGTTTCGTGGCATGCCTTTGAACTTTTTACAGCTTATTTATATGCTCTTTACAGTGCGATATCCAAAAGTGTGCTGCATATTCAAGCTTTGGATTCAAATAAGTTATAAATATTTCAGAAAATTTCCTTGTTCTTGTATCTGAAGGCTACCCTTACATTTGCTAATAAAGCATATGCAGCCCTTACTATATCATTTATATGCATTTCCAGATAAAAATCTGCCAATAAGTTTACTCCTAGATCTCTCTCATTATCTGTTTCTTGAATTTCTGCACCTGTTGTTGAGTACCGAAGCATGGGCCTACTCTCACTTGTACCCATTCTCATCACCTTACATTTTGAAGTATTGATTTTTGTTAGCCACTTTTCTGACCACTCATTTAGGTCTTCCTGAAGTTTTCTACCACTGTTCTCGTCATTTACTTTCTTCACAATCTTTGCATCATCGGCAAACATATTCAGAAATTAATTTACAAACTCTGTTAGGTCATTTACGTATACAAGGCACAAAACTGGCCCTAAAACTGGACCCTGCAGAACCCCACTACTAACTCTTCTCCAGTCAGATACTGAGTGTCTTACTCTAACCCTCTGTTCCTTTCCTTCTAAGAAAGCTTTTATCTATTTCACATTTCCACCTATTCTGGCAGTTTCTTAACAAGTCTTCCATTTGGGACCATATCAAATGCCTTCTGTAAAACTTAAGAATTTGCAAACTGCCCAACCCCCTCTTTCTTATAAGATCTGGCTTACCTTATCATAAATTTTTAAATAGTTTGTTATTGTAGATTCGTAATCTCTAAAGCTATGTTGTTTCACTGACAAGAAGCTGAAGGATCCCAAGTGAAGTGAGATGGGCTTCCTTAGTATTTCCTCCATAACTTTGCAGGCTATGCTGGTCAAGGAAACAGACCTATTGTTTAGAGCTGTATCCGTCCATCCCTTTTTGAAAATAGGTAACACATACTCTTATTTCCAGCTTCGAACCTCCCCAGATTCCAGCGACGTTTCAATTATAAGGTATTACGCCACCAATATTGGTTTACAGAATTTCTTAAGTACATAAGGGTATATGACATCAGGCCCTGCGGCTTTATGGGAAACAAATTTATCAACACTTTGCATATCTCTGTAGCTGAAAATATGTTCTCTAATACCAGCCCATGCATGTTGAGGGTATGCAGTAGTTTCAACTACAAATACTAACAAACTCCTTGTTCAAGTCTTTGCTGATTTCTTCATCTGTCTCAGTGATCCAACCATCTGCCCTCTTTAACTTTAAAACATGTTCTCTGACCTTCAAGTTTCCTCTAATAAAGTTGTGGAAAAGCTTGAGATTTTCTTTAGCCTTCCAAGTAACATTCTTCTCATAATCCCTCTCTGCCTCTCTACTTTTAATTTGGTAATCATTTCTTGCCTGCTTGTAAAACTGCCAGGCATATATGCTTTTTCTCCCCCTCACCTATTCCAGAATTTTTCTCCACTCCATAGCTCTCCTACACTCATTACTGGACCATTTCTCTCTGGCATGAGTAACTTCCATATTGATGGATGATGTGCAACAAGTAACCATCTTCCATTATTTATAACAAAAGATTTCGCATATCTCTATTACAGATTTGTTTTTAAATAGGGTCATACCGTTAATAACGGCCAAAAGATCATTTATTTTGCTGTAATCTCCTTTCAGATAATTCCTTCTCAGTGCTCCTACTCTTACGAAGAACATCTTTAACGATATACTCCATCAACAACACACAGTGGTCACTTTTCCCAATTGGTAGCTCATACTAAATTTTGCCAATATCCAGCTCATTATCTGTGAATACTATATCGAGCAGTGATGGCTCATTCCCATCCCTGGCCCTCGTTGGTTCCAGTACATGTTGGTGTAGAAAATTTCCTTGTACACAATCTAGGAATCTTGCCCCAAACAAATTCTCCCATTGTGCAGGCTAAGATTAGTCCAATCCATCTATGATTAAAATCACCCCTAATCAAAATTATACCAAATTAGTTTATAACTTCAATAGTAACTATATGATTTTCCTCATAAACCTTTAGCCTTTGATGAATCCCTGGTGTGTTATATACAACAGCTATTATAATGCTCTCTGAACCAGTATTTATGGGAGCAACAAGAAATTCCCTGAACTCACTTTCTATAGCAGTTTATTTTTTCATCCTGAAACCTCTCGCTTATAAGCACTGCTATCACTCCACCATTTCTCTCAAATCTTTCAATCCTTAATATTCTGAAGCCCTTGGGAAAAACTGTTACACTGTTTATGTCCTCACTTAACTTTGTCCCTGTAACAGCTACTACATACTGTTGTGAATCTTATCCTTTAATTCTTCTGCCTTACCAGCAACCCCATCAGCAATTGTGTACACCAATCACAATGAGGCCGCACTCCTGATTTTCTAGCATTATTTTCTTTATTACCCCTTTGGCTGGAAGAACCCTGAAACAAAATATTTTCAACTTTTATATTTCTTTCCTCATTTAAACTCTTAGTTTCTTGCAAGAAACCTTTGAACCTTTTCATCTCTTCCTGTGTTCTATATGGTCTAATGAGCACTTCTGAATTTTTAAGGTCTTTTAGGTTCTTTGCTCTCATCAGTAGTTCTTAACATGTGTCAACTCTCTCAAAGGTTACTTTCAATATTCTTGCCTTTCCCTCCCTAAGAGGGAGTGTTTACATTCTCTAGAACACATACTACTCCAAGATTCCTTATCAGGTCTAAACCACAGATTTATTATGTTCAAGTCACCTGGCTATGTTATATCCTGGGATTCACTTATGCTTTAGATAATCACTGACTTCTCTTTATCAAGTGGCTGCTTAATCAGTGGATATGCCATTTCAATCACATCTTTGATTTTCTATTACTGTTTCCTTGTAGTCAACTGTACTTGCATTTTCCAGTGCCATCTCCCTCACTACCTCATTTACTGCCATTCTTTTCTTCACGGCAACTGCAGAAGACCTGGTAATGCTCTCATGTTGTGACAGTGTGTTTCGCTCAAAGTCACCAGAGGCTGTTAGATGCCTTAGTTAATTTAGTAACTTAACTGTCATTTTTCTAACTAAAAAAATAATTCCCACTTCTTGACTTTTGCAGATTATGATTATTTGTAATTTATATCTTAGCTTATAGCTGATTTTAAATATATCTTATTTACTATTCTTGTACGTGTAGAAGCAGAGTCCCGATATAAAGGCTGCTCCTACCTTTCAACCTTTTCAATGAACCTATCAGATACGTTTTGTTTACAATTTTCTTATGATAAAATAGCTCTTGCTGATAATTTTGTTATAAATTTGACCTTGCTGTTATGTCATTAGCCTGTCTAGATATATTTCAGTAGTTTCTTTATTATTTAAGTACTTAAATTCCGTCTCCTACAACACAAAGAACGTTCTAGAGATTGTTTACCAGTAACCTAACTTTCCATTATTATTCTCGTTGTATTTGATTTGCTTCCACTTGTTGCACCTAAAATACTGTCTCTCCCTTGCATCTCTGCTATAATTGCCTGCCAGGGACCACCACTAAAGTAGTCCTTAAATGATATAAGAGCCAGTTACTGCTCTAGAAATATATACTACAGAACATCACCAGGAGGGACAATGAAGCGCTCATTTGGCGGCCAAACATCCCAGAGGCAGCATCTCACCTCAGCAGTCAAGTTTATTTTAAACCTTATTTACATGGCATCTTCACAGGAATTCATCTGGCACAAACAAGGTGAGGGATAGTGTATGGTAAAGCTCGTGGGTCAAGCAAATTGGTTTTTCGAGAATTAGTTACATTCATTACTGGCTAAACCCTACGAATTTTTTCTCAGATTCCATTCCCATACAAACGAATTTTTGTAGATTACCTAACTGGAATCTCACTTGCCAAAGTTAATTCCTTAACCTGGAAATTACAGCTGATATACACTGCTAAGAAGTTTCTTTTCACTGAATGTGATAAACAAAAATCTCATCCTCTGAAGACTGGTTATGAGCCCGTAAAAATCTATCTCTTCTCCTAATAAATTCTAATTTCATTTCACCCCTTTCTATCATCGTAAATAAAGTGTTTTACGTCAAAAACCCCTGAATAAAGCTATATGCTACATAAATTGCAAATAATTAATCATTTAACTAACGTGTTAAACTGCAAATAATTAAAAGGAAATTTTACCCTGTTGGCTTTGCAGATATTTCCTGTTAACCATAATTTAATGAATGCATACTGTATTTATCTTGCTGATTCTTCATATGTTGGGGATAAAGTGTTTTGAGTTATAAGCTGCAAATACTTCAAAAGGTGGTTTTGCCCCCCCCCCCCCCCCTTGTTCATTGCAAACAGTTCTTGATAACTATAAGTGAATGAATACTGTATTTATCTCGTAGATTCTTCCTTTATCATAAATAGAGTGTTTTACCATATTAATTGCAAATCAGTAATAAGCACTGCAACTTTTGTGGTTGCCCACAATTTATGGAATACACACACACCGCGTTCAGTGACACACGAAATTGCTCCTCTTAAATTTTTAACTGTTTCGAGTGACTAAAGTGCTTAGTGGAAAACTTTACCATAATTTCCATAAATCTGAAATCCTGCAGAGTATTGTGAGTACAAAAACTAATATT